>JAKWBJ010000333.1:0-145724 GCA_023159175.1 Wohlfahrtia magnifica | reverse complement strand
ATAATAATAATAATAATAATAATAATAATAATAATAATAATAATAATATAATAATAATAATAATAATAATAATAATAATAATAATAATAATAATAATAATAATAATAATAATAATAATAATAATAATAATAATAATAATAATAATAATAATAATAATAATAATAATAATAATAATAATAATAATAATAATAATAATAATAATAATAATAATAATAATAATAATAATAATAATAATAATAATAATAATAATAATAATAATAATAATAATAATAATAATAATAATAATAATAATAATAATAATAATAATAATAATAATAATAATAATAATAATAATAATAATAATAATAATAATAATAATAATAATAATAATAATAATAATAATAATAATAATAATAATAATAATAATAATAATAATAATAATAATAATAATAATAATAATAATAATAATAATAATAATAATAATAATAATAATAATAATAATAATAATAATAATAATAATAATAATAATAATAATAATAATAATAATAATAATAATAATAATAATAATAATAATAATAATAATAATAATAATAATAATAATAATAATAATAATAATAATAATAATAATAATAATAATAATAATAATAATAATAATAATAATAATAATAATAATAATAATAATAATAATAATAATAATAATAATAATAATAATAATAATAATAATAATAATAATAATAATAATAATAATAATAATAATAATAATAATAATAATAATAATAATAATAATAATAATAATAATAATAATAATAATAATAATAATAATAATAATAATAATAATAATAATAATAATAATAATAATAATAATAATAATAATAATAATAATAATAATAATAATAATAATAATAATAATAATAATAATAATAATAATAATAATAATAATAATAATAATAATAATAATAATAATAATAATAATAATAATAATAATAATAATAATAATAATAATAATAATAATAATAATAATAATAATAATAATAATAATAATAATAATAATAATAATAATAATAATAATAATAATAATAATAATAATAATAATAATAATAATAATAATAATAATAATAATAATAATAATAATAATAATAATAATAATAATAATAATAATAATAATAATAATAATAATAATAATAATAATAATAATAATAATAATAATAATAATAATAATAATAATAATAATAATAATAATAATAATAATAATAATAATAATAATAATAATAATAATAATAATAATAATAATAATAATAATAATAATAATAATAATAATAATAATAATAATAATAATAATAATAATAATAATAATAATAATAATAATAATAATAATAATAATAATAATAATAATAATAATAATAATAATAATAATAATAATAATAATAATAATAATAATAATAATAATAATAATAATAATAATAATAATAATAATAATAATAATAATAATAATAATAATAATAATAATAATAATAATAATAATAATAATAATAATAATAATAATAATAATAATAATAATAATAATAATAATAATAATAATAATAATAATAATAATAATAATAATAATAATAATAATAATAATAATAATAATAATAATAATAATAATAATAATAATAATAATAATAATAATAATAATAATAATAATAATAATAATAATAATAATAATAATAATAATAATAATAATAATAATAATAATAATAATAATAATAATAATAATAATAATAATAATAATAATAATAATAATAATAATAATAATAATAATAATAATAATAATAATAATAATAATAATAATAATAATAATAATAATAATAATAATAATAATAATAATAATAATAATAATAATAATAATAATAATAATAATAATAATAATAATAATAATAAATTTGTTTTGTTCCGACAAAAATGAATAGTTCGATTTATAACGATGGATGCATGAAGATTGCATTTTCCAACAAGATAATGCTGCAATCCATGTTTCTAAGCAATCGAAATCTTGGTTCAATGAACATGGCATTCCTTTGTTGGACTGGCCGGCTTGTAGTCCGGACTTAAACCCAATGGAAAACTTGTGGGGATACATGGCCCGTAAAGTTTATGCAAATAATGCCCAGAATGAAGGCATAAAGACTGTGAAAGAGCTGAAACTAAGAATTAAACAAGTCTGTGAGGAAATTGATTCCGATCTGCTTAAAAAATTAGTGGAATCAATGCCAGACCGTATTTTTGAAACAATCCATAACAAAGGATCATCCACACATTATTAATAATGCTACAATGGCCCAAACATTAGAGTGCGTTTATAGGAAAATACTCTTAAAAATGGCTGTTAATATCGAAAATTAAGTAAAAAAAATAATTAAAGTACAAATGAATTTTTTTTGTAAACAATATTTTATGTGAAGTCTTAACTAATTTAATACACAAATTTATAGCCCTCTAAATATTTTCTTGTTTAATTTTTAACTTTTTTTTTTTTAAAAAAGTAGTGTGCGTTTATAGGAATATGCTCCAGTGTGTCTTCTTTTAAATTTTATGTTTCGGGTGAGGAATTTCACCATATTGATAATCCTGCGTTTTCACCACAGGGCACTCTCGTGAATTTCAGTTCAGGTAAAACCGTCGGAAAAATGATGCTTCGTGCCACTTCTGGCCATCAAAAAAACTAATTTCTGTTTCGTCTGTGAAGCTTAGTGTTGCTTATCAAAATGTTCGTTAGCTTAGGTTCAAACTCTCTGCACTCTACAATATTTTAATATTTTTAGACGCGATATGATAACTGGTAATGGTAATTGAGTTCTGATTGCAGTCTATGCCAAATGTACTTCTGAATTGGTTAATTTTGTTTTTTCTGCTGATATTGAATTTATTTCTGTTAGGGTCTTTATTTGAGTCAAGTTCATATACATTACCTGTTCTTATATTCCTCCTTATTCTAGAGTTACAGATTTAATGGTACTTGATGGGTTTATAGTAGTCCTTGCTGACTTTAATGTACCGTATATCTCTTACAATTTTTCGCCTGAAATCGGCTCGTTAATACCGTCTTCTTCAGTCCTACTTTATGGAGAGGTCCTGCCCGCTATTCCTGATCTTGGTCTTTTTCTAGTAAATGATGTATTGAATTCCATTGAATTCATTATTTCGTATTGATTCTATTTCTGCCCACGAGGGTGTTTATCACCCTGCGTTGTTACTATGTATTGAATTTGATTCTTGTTTACATACAGGCGACAGGCGCTCATTGGATACAAATGGTCATTTAGGTTTTAGACCTACTGAATTTGTTCGCTTGAATTCTTTGCTCTCTTTTCTGTTGATTGGTCGTCTCTACTCGGCTCACTGCAGTATGACTCTTTTTCCCTTAAAACGATTTTAGATGGTTTTTCTAGGGTTTTATTCCAATGCTTTAATGAGTGTGTTCTATTTGGCAAGATTAAGGAATTATAAATCGTGGTTGTTTAGGAAGTTAGTGAAATCAGGGTCTAGCATTGACTATTTGCTCTATTCTAGGGCCCGTGCTGATTTCGTTGGAGTTAATCATTACTGTTATACTGCGTACTTGAACAGAGTTAGGCCAAACTTTGCTACTAACCTTTTATGACTTCGTTCATGTTAAACTTAGATCATCTATGTTTTCTACTGAAATGTTCTACGGGGAAGAATCGTCTTCCGATTGTCGTGACATTTCGGATATGTTTGCTGATTGCTTTCAGTCTACGTATAAACAGTTGGTCTTAAATTCGGGAGGAACTTTTTCGTATCCCTATTCTGTAGGAAGTGTATAAATTTTTAATATTTATGAATTTAGTGTTGACTCTGTTTTTGAATCTTTGTCTTGGCTGAAATCTACGCACATGGGTTTGATGGAGTTCCTGCTTGTGCGTAGAGAAACTGTGCTGTCGTTTTGAGTGGTCATTTGACATTTATCTTTAACAAGCTTTTGAAGATAGGTCACTTTCCTCTTATTTAAAATGAGTCGTTTGTTATTCATTTGCATAAGTCGGATAGTAGACCGAATATTTCCTAAGTTAAAGGAGAAGTTGGTGACCGATTATCTCTCTTTTCGGACGAGATCTATAATGTGACCCTTTCAGTATGGGTTTGAAAGGGTAGGTCAACAGTAACTAACCTTCTTGAGTTTACTACGAAGGCTTTTAGGGGTTTTGTCGCTAGTGCTCGAACTGATGTTATTTATCCTGATTTCGGTATGTGCTTCATAAATTGCCACTGATTGGTATTCCTGATAGACTGCTTTGTGTGATAGAGTCTTACCTTTCTTTGGGAACTCGGAGAGTTTCGCATCGGAACGTATTGTCTAAGACCGTTTATGTTTCTTCCGGAGTTCCGCAGGGTAGCCATTTGAGTCCACCTTTGTTCTTGTTGTTTCTTAGTGACCTTCCTGGGGTATTTTCTAACTGTAGTGTTCTTATGTATGCTGATGATGTTAAATTGTTTTATACTTCAAATGATGGTTTTGGTCAGTCTGTTCAGTGACTTAGTATTGATGTCTTTGTTGATTGGTGCAAATTGGGACTAATAGATTGGGACTAATAAAACTTCCTAAATTAGAACGTAGAAGAACAGTTTTGTATATTTTATTCTATTTGAAACCTTATTGCAGGAGATACTGATTCTGAGTTTTTATTTCTACACCTGAATTTTAGCATACCCGTTAGATTTCTTCGGCCTTATCGTCCTCTGGCATTGCTCTAGGTATGTATGCATATCAATTATTTTTATGTTCATCTTGTGATTAGCTGATTCGTGTTCTCGTTGCCCTAACTTATTTGCTTGTATCCGATATAGTTTAGACTGTAGTATGTACGTGCCTCTACGCTATGGAGATAAGCCCTCGCGGTCGGGTGAGGGCGGGTAAGTGAGTGGTGGGACCGTTCGAGAAATATAAATTTAAGAAAATGAATAAGCGGAAACACTAAACATAATTTGCTTTGAAATTATGCTTGCCGAAATAAAAGATAATAATGGGTCTAGAATTCTAACCACAATATACTTAAAAGCAATCAAATTTTATGGTGCCTGATACTTTGTCTGCAAATAAATACCACTAACTTTGTGTTTCTACTAAAATAACGACGTTTTTTATTGTTGAAAATGATTTTTAACCCAAAATTTTAACCGAAAAAAAAAAAAAATATATATATATATATATATATATATATATATATGTATATATATATATATACATATATATATATTTATATATACATATATATATATACATATATATATATATATATATATGTACATATATATATATATATATATATATATATATACAAAATTACAAATATATATATATATATATATATATATATATATATACAAAATTACAAATATATATATATACATATATATATATATATATATATATATATATATATATACAAAATTACAAATGTGGTTATTAAAAAAATGCACCCTTTACATATACATATATATATATATATATATATATATATATATATATATATATATATATATATATATATATGTATATATGTATATATGCATATATGTATATATAAATCAATTATTTTTTTGTCTTTTATTTAATATATGAATAAATTTATGAACAAAAATTTGTGCATTGATTTGCATTTGCAGGTAAACCACCACCCCAAATTAGCTGGTATCGAGATGAGGCCAAACTGCAGTCACACATGCATTATGTTCAAGATGGACGATATGTAAAAAGTAAAATAACTATTGGGCCACTAAGCAGAGCGGATTTGAATTCCAGAATAACTTGCACAGCTAATAACCACCCACGTGCTCCACCTGTGGAGTCTGTAGTACAAATAGATATGAATTGTACGTATTTTTCGTTTTAATATTTACATATATTTTTAATCGCTTCTTTTATTTCTTATAAATATTAAAAAGATAAAGATCAAATATTAATTGTGTGTAAAGAATTAATTTTAAACTGACAAAGCTGTTTTTATGTACATATTTCTTAATTTAAGCTGACTATATAAATTAGCGTTATATATGTATGTGCAGATGATGCTCTATAAGACCCAGACAGATAAGATATTTAGTTTGGAACTAAATATTTGTTCAGTATTTGACTGGTGGTAAGATTTAATATTCTTTTTAAATATTTATTTATCCATTTTTTATTGAAAGGTATTATTATTTCTTAAAAGGTAAAAATAAAACTGAATTGAAACTAAACTTTGCCAATAATAGTAGTCCATTTCACAATCATGTATTGTATATATGGTCTTGTATCGTAACATATGCAAACTGGTGAAGTATATAGCAACATAGCAAAATTCATTTGCACTTGCTGTTCCTTTGTAAATATAAGCCGTATTCACAATCTTTTGAACTTAAATTGGAAATTTATATAGGGTCCGCCAAATAATTTTATTTTTTTTTTTTTGAAAATGCTATAAAAAAAAACTACTGAATATTTTCTCAAATTTCTTTTTTATTTGAAAGTACAATCCTTCCAGTTAATAATGGAAGATAATTTCATTTAAATGGCTGACTCGGCAGGCCATGCAGTAGCCTACACGATCGGTCCAATTTTTAAGCACATTATCGATTGTGTGCAGCTGTATTTCACCAATGGCTTCACGAATATTGTCCTTTAAAGCGTCAATTGTCTCTCGCTTGATGGCGTAACAGTTATCTTTGACGGCACCCCACAAATAATAGTCTAACGGTGACAAATCGTAGCTCCGAGGTGGCCAAACGATATCAGATCTGCGGCTGATAATCAGATCTTCAAAAATAGGGCGCAAAACATCGAGGGTAGCTTCGGCTGTCTGGCACGTAGCGACGTCCTGTTGAAACCGAATGTTGCTAACATCCTCCTCTTCAATTTTTGTGAACAAAAATTCGTTCAACATGGCCCGATAACGATCGCCATTGACTGTAACGGCCACTCCTTGCTCATTTTCGAAGAAAAATGGCCCAATTATGCCTCTGGACCAAAATCTGCACCAAACAGTGAGTCGTCCTGGGTGTATCGGCTTTTCAATATATGCGTGCGTGTTTTCTGTGCCCCAAATGCGACAATTTTGCTTGTTTACATACCCGCGAAGATCAAAATGAGCTGCATCTGAAAAGATGATGTTTTTGGCAAAATCAGCATCTTCAGTAAGTCGATCGCAGGCCCAGATTCCCAGCTTTGTTCAAGCGTATGCACAACCATATTCGTTCAGCAGAAGGATAAAACTAATTATCTGTCAAATCAGACATGAGCTAAGTGTTACCATTCACGAAATAAGCACTAGTTGAAAAAAAAACGTTAGATGGCGGACCCTTTTTTTTTATTGTTTAAATTATTACATGCAAGACAGATAATATCTTATCAGTAAATTTGTTATTGCTATGAAATTCAGATTTCCCGTGGACTAGGGTTCTGCCAAATAATAATTGATTTGGCGACAATTTGGAATTTTTAAATGGGGTGTTTCGATACGCGAGCCATGAATGCCACAGATTACCTTTTTCATAGTTGAACTTTACAACGAGCTTCTTCGCAATTTGAACCATTTGTTCTGAAAACCGTTAGACCATGGATAGTGTGGATTTACCGTTGTGACTTTTGTATCTAATGACCTTGTCCATTAAATAAATTCAAAGTATCCGAATGGGACGTTATCTGCTATTATTTCTAACGGATACCATGTATAGAAAAAATTGTATTTAGTTTTCCAATTATTGCCCCTGCCGTCTTTTTCGTTAATGCAACTATATCCAAATATTTGGAAAAATAATCGCCTATAACTAAGTACTCTTTTCCACCTACTTGCATTATATCCATACCAATTTTCGAGTAACGTAATTTTGGTATCTCATGGCTTAGCATTGGCTCTTTTATATTTGCTTAACTTCTGACATATTTTACATTTAGCTACTAATATTTCTACATCATGATCCATGGATGGCCAATACAAAAGTACCTTTGCTAGCTTTTTTGTCTTTTTGACTTCTAAATTGGTCTTATGAAGGTTTTCCAATATCGACTTTTTGAGAGTTGCAGGGATAAACACTCTTTCATCAAAAAATAAAAGACCATCCACAGTAAGTAAATTCAATCTCTTACTCCAAAGAAATTCAACATCACTTTCTACCTTAGTTTTATCCTCAGGCCACCCGTTTTAACAGTACTTCAAAATATTGTATGTACCATTTCATTTAAACTCTCTATTTCAGCATCAGTATCAATTTCCTTAGAAAAGCTACTGGACAACCAGTCTGCTAAATACATATGTTTCCCTGGTAGATAAGCAAAATTGAAATTATATTGCTCTAATCGCAGTTTCATTCTCTGTAATTTTGCTGATGGTATTTTGTTATATATATATATATATATATATATATATATATATATATATATATATATATATATATATATATATATATATATATATATATATATATATATATTGTGAAATTTTCTACACGCGAACACTACAGCCAGCATTTCCTTTTCTATCTGAGCGTATCTAGTCTCAGCATCATTTAGGCTACACAATGCAAAGCATACTGGTCTCCCATTTTGTAATAAAACGCATCCTAAAATCCATCTTTCGGTGCATCTGTTTGTAAGACAATTTCTTCCACCCTGTCAAACGGTTTCAAGTCAGACGAATTTAAAATAAAATACTTACTAGTTTCCAAACATTTATCGCGAACTGTAGCCATTTAAATTCAACCGAGTTTTTCAATAAGTCCCTAATAGGTTTGGTTATACTTGAAAGATTTGGCAAATATTCTCGTAAATAATTTATGAAGTCTAACAGTCTCTGAAAATGTCTTCTACACTGAGGAGGCCCTAAGTCTTCAATACCTTTTAGTGTACCTTTACCACAACCGATTCCCTTACCTGAAATTTTATGACCTAAAAATATTACTTCCTTTTGTTTTCATTGTATTTTCTCCAAATGAAACTTCACATTTCTTTCTCTAGCCCTTTCCATCACTAATTTCACAGTCTCATCATGCTCCTATCCATTCCTTGCAGCAATAAGAATATCATCTATATACACTATTACGTTCGTAATATCCCCAAAATTTTCTTCATTAATCTTCTGAAATGCTTTCGGTGCTATCTTTATTCCAAATAGCAAGCGCTTAAAACTGTAGCAGCCAAAAGGTGTGCTAAAGGTGCATAAGCTTTTTGATTTATCATCAAGGGCGATTTGCCGAAATCCGTCTTTAAGGTCTAGCACTGTAAAATTTTTTATTAATAAGATTTGTCCTGAGTCGTTCGCAAGTAGGAATTTCATAATAACTATCTTTGATTGCTAAATTAAGTCCCATAGGATTCATGCAAATTCTAAATTTTTTGCTAGGTTTCACAATGATACTATATTCGAAATCCACTCACTCGGTTTCTCACACTTTTATAATAATGCCTCAAAAAATTTTCAATTCTTGTTTTAAAGGTTCCCTAATAGCCAAGAGTATTCGAGTTGCAGGTATGGCATTCTCTTCTAGTTCAATAGCAAAATCTTTCTTAAAGCATCCATTTCTTTAAAATTCTGGATATTCTTTCCTTAATTTGTCTATACTAATTATTTCTACCGAATATATACGATTAATGAAGCCAAATTATACGCAAATACTGAAGCCCAAAATAGGAACTAAGTTCTTGTCCTTTACAACAAAAAATTTAATCTTCTCTGATTTTCGTCTTATTTTGCACAGTAAATCACAAAGCAATCAAATTATCATCACTTTTCCAATATTATGTAGGCCCTTTAGTAGCTTAAACTTTACAGATTTTCCCTGAATTTGAAGAAATTCATACCATGTGCTAGCGTCAATTCTTTATCTAATTGAATCTATTTGATAAATCAATGATCAGTCGAAGTAGGTTGTGGCAACGGTTGCGGCCATGGTGAAATTATATAAGGTGAAGTTGTTTGCCCGGCTGATTGCATTTTTGCGTTCAAATGCTGTCGAAAGTTTTTTTTGCGCAGCAGAGACCTATTAAAAAGAATAATCCCAGCATATCGTCGCGGGTGTTGGTGTTGTTGCTTCCTATTTTCGTCTTAAAGCACTGTAGCACTGTTCTATGGTATAGTACTGTACTATGGTGATGAGTCTTATTCTGCTTTTGAATTGAGCCATTATCATACGATCGGATATTGGTCTCCATGTCTAAAGAGATTTTCATCGACATTATGATTCAGACTACGCTTTCGGGACCATTTTCCTTTCCGTACAGAACAAGGTTACCATTCGTCGTAGTAAGTTTGCCATCACCATTGCATCTTATTTTACTTATACCCAAGATGTCAATCTTATAGGATGCTATTTGATGATCGAGTTGCGCAGGCCGTGATGCTCCACGAAAAGTCCGTATATTCCACTGCGCAATGCGCGTCCTGTTTCGTGCGCCAAAGATCGTTGCTGTGTTATCCTATCCATTATTTTGATTTGTTTCAGTTTCTCTAATCGTTATTTGTTCAATCTAAGTAGATAATTAGTCTACTGTAGCCCGTGATGTGGCTGCCATCTTATCACCGCCTAGAAACGACGCCTCCATTGAATTGTATTGTGTGGTGATTGATAAATTAATTAAGGAATTATATTAAGTTATAAATAAAATGAGACTCACGGTTTAGACCTCCGTTGGAAATAGAGGAGGTTATTAAATTTCTTAGTAAAGCAACTCATGAGAAAATTTATTTTTATTAAACAAAACTGACCTATTTCCTGTATAATTCAATTAATATTGTTACGTTTTAACCTTTTGAGTTCGTTTAAATTGCTGTTGTTTACAGCTTTTTATTTTACTACACTATAACTTTTATACAGTTGTTGATAGATGTTGAGTAGGTGTTCGTCCAACTCCTTCTGATGACAGCTAACTACATTTCGCAAGTATTCCTCCAGGGTTCGATTAAATTCAATCAGAATGTGTGTGAAGCGGCGTCGTTCGAGTCTTCTTAATACCGTAACTCACACATCTCTTTGAATATAGCAGACTCGAAAATTCTAGCCTGATTGGAACGTAGCTCTATTGAAACACCATAGCGGCATACCCAGTTGTTCACAAAAACATTTACAATTGTGTTCGCCTCTTCATTGCGTATGACACACACTTCCGGCCATTTGCTGAAATATACCATCACGACAAGAACATAACGATTTCCGGTATTATTAAAAGGAAAAGGACTTGCTACGTCCATCGCTATCTGTCCAAAGGGTGCGCCTGAGTTGTATTGTTGCAGCTGACTTCGGCTTCTTTTTAGTGGGCCCTTAGCTACAATACAATGGGTACAGTTTGCTATCCAATCCCCCACTGCTTTCTGGCATCCAACCCAATAAAACCGTTGCTTTGGTTTTTGCAGAGTCTTTGTCACCCTAAGGTGTACTCCGCCGTCCCCATTATGGACTCATTTAAGACTTCTTTCATTTTGGAGGAAGACACTATTATTAGGTTGGATGAAGTTTTACCATCTGCACTTTCCCAATGGCGATATCAGCACCCATTAATCAACTTTCAACTGTCCCATTGTGACCAATACGCTTTGGTAAAAGGACCTTCTGTTGATATTTCAATGCGAGTGGGCCGTCTGTCCTTTTATTTTCCTGCTATAATCTTTGCCAATGTCGGGTTACCCATTTGAGCTCTTGTGCAGCCTTCGTTTGCATCGATTTGCGTTAGCCGGATATCAATGATGGATTCCTTCCGCTCAGCTTTCACACATTGTTTCCAAATCACAAGGCCAACGTGAGAGAGCATCAGCATTTCCGTGCTTTATGACACTTTGGTGTTCAATGCAAAAATCATATGCTTGAAGGTGTTCAATCCAACCCACCAACTGTATTTATGGTAATGTTTTATGCATTCCAGCACTTCCAGTAGTCGAGTCACACAATTATTCCGTTCAGGCTTTGACAGCCTGCGGCTATAATAGCCTACAACATTCCTTGTCGCATTAACCACCTGTGAAAGTACGCCATATCTACTGGCATCACTGTTAATGATGAATTTTTCACCTGGGACTGGATACGCCAAAACCGGTGCTGCACACAATAGGTCTTTTAATGTCTGAAACACATTTTTTTGTCACTCAACCCAATGATATGCCTTAGATTTTTTGGCGAGCTCATGTAAGCTTGCTGCCACGCTCGCAGAATTAGGCACTAAGCGTCTGTAATATGTGCAGAGTCCCAAAAAGCTACGTAATTCATGAAGATTCTGTGGGCGAGGCAAGTCCATTACTGCTCGTATTTTATCTTCATCCATTGAAATGCCATCTGCTGTAACCAGATGCCTCAAATATTTTACCTGTTTTTGGAACATCACTATTATGTTATCAAGGTATAACAGACAAGTCTTCCAATGGAGACCTGTTGGTACGAGCTCCATAAGCCGCCGGTGCATTGCAGAGCCAAAATGGCATAACTTTAAACTGCCACAAGCCACCGTTCGCACTGAAAGCAGTTTTCTCCTTATCCTTGTCTGCGATCTCTACCTGCCAATATCATTTTCATATCCCTGGGTATCACCTTCTGTCCCTTTTTAATTTTCATTTGTCACTCATATTCTTTTGATCGTAGACCGAGCCTTTTGGAGGTTTGGGTAAGAAGGATGAATATGAACGTCAACTCACAAGTGACCTGGTGAAGGTCTCCGAGTGGGGTCGTGCGAACAGGGTCGATTTTAATGCACGTAAGACTCAATGTTGTTTTTTAACACACAGGCATGGTGGTGTGCTGTCATCTGTGTCAATGGGTAATGTGGATATTGAGGAATCAGATGCTCTTGATGTTCTGGGCATGAGAATTCACTGTGATGTTAGTTGGAATGATCACATATTTCAAGTGTCGAAAGAAGCATTCAAGTGCCTTGGTTTTTTGAGACGGTGCAAGAAATACTTCACCCCATCTGATCTACTTAATATTTACAAGACCTATATCCGACCCAAAATTAATACAACCCTCATGTATGGGCCGGTGCTTCAAAGTCTATTTTGGAGCTTCTCGACCGCGTACAGGAGAGGGCGAAGATGCTCATCAATGACGGTAGGGCAGCCAACTCTATCGATTCATTGGAGCACACCGTCGCAATGTGGCGTGTGTTTCATTGTTCTATCGGTACTATAACGGAATGTGTTCTAACAAAATTAATGAATTAATTCCCAAAAATCATATATTTTTACGTAGTACTCGTATTTCTCGTAGAGCGTATCCCTTTGTAGTTGATTGTCTAGTAAATCGCACAACGCATTATAGGAAGCATTCGTTCTTTGGTCGCACTGTTCGGTGGTGGAATAATCTTCCAGCGAAAGTATTTCCTGCCACTTATGACATGAGTATATTTAAATCTAACATCCATAAACACTACTTCCTCTGTCCTCCTTTCAATAACCTATTTTCCTAGTACCAGCACATTGCACTGCATGAGTAGGGGCCATCCCTTGGGTGCTGGTCTTATATAAAAAACCCGCTTTGTAGATCCAACCACCTTGTTCTACTTAGCTCGTCGAGCGCATAGCTAATTCTTGGTAGCGGGTAGCTGTCCTTTTTAGTAACATCGTTCAGCTTCCTGCAGTCTACTCAGAATCTTGTACTGCCATCTTTCTTTTTAACTAATACTACAGGTGAGCTCCAAGGACTCGATGATGGTTCAATTACACCACTCTTCTCCATTCCATTGACCTGCTCCTTAACCTCATTGCGCTTCGCCATAGGTATGCTCCTGGGTACCTGTTTTACCGGTCTCGCTTCGACAGTATTTATTTCATGTTTGGCTATAACTGTTCTGCATTGATTTTCATTTTTCGTGGCGAATACGCAGACATACCACTTTAGCTTTATTTCTTTCTGAAGCTGCTAGACCCATTTTTCTACATTTTAGTCAAACACTTCTTGATGCTTGGCTGACATATTGACAGGTTCAGACAATCTTTCGCTGTTTATTACCGCATCTACTGGAGCACATTGGCCTAGCTCGGAGTTTTCACAAGTGAAATTTTCGTGGCTTGAAAGAGTGAGCACTCTCACCGGGATTATTTCTTCTTTGTTGGATTTAACAATGGCCTTTGCTTATAACAAGTCCGTCTTAATTTCTGCTGACTCTACTATCCACAAGCGGTTGTCCTCCTAATCTCCTTCCACACGCGCTCATATTAATGACTCAGCCTGAAGTGGTATTTTTTATTGTTGACAGAAACTAAACTTCTACCATCAAAGCTAGGTGTCCTTATTCTACTAGAAGTTTCTGGTACGATTCGGACTGGCTGTGTTCGTTGGCACTGTACACTGTTGATTTTCTCTTCTATTATATTAAATTTTTCGTCAACAATCTTTTCTAGATTTCTCACTCTTGCGCCGACGTCATCAACCCTTTTGCTTACCTTCTCATATATTTCTTGCAACTTTTCTGTTGTTGCACTCGACGCTTCTTCAAATTTCTTTTAAATTTTTGCCAGAAAATTCTGGTTTTCGGCTCTAGAAGACTCGCGTACCTCAGCCAAGAGTTTTTGATTATCGGCTCTAGAAGTTTCTTTTATTTCGGCTCTACAGGTAGTAGTAGTTTAGTTGAAGATTTCTCAAATTCCTTTTAAATTTTTCCTAGAAAATTTTGATTTTCTTCTCCAGAAGTTTCTTGTGCAGTAGCCAATACTTGTATTTTTTCCATCATAGCGACCAGCAATGAGTTAATGTCCATATTGCATGTGGTTGCAGCGGCACTTATCTCAAGATCATTCTCATCACCAAATTCGTAAGTATCGATGTCTATGCCGCGTCTCTGAAATTCTTCTAACAGACGTTTTTGTATTTCTTTTTTATTACCGGTTGCTGACAGCTCTAATTTATTTAATTCCCGTTTTAGTCTATCGAATTTTAATTCTTGGAATGTAATTTTACTACGTTTTATTTAATTGATTTTTTTTATTGTTCAATTAATTTATTTATTTATTTCTCGATTTTATAATTTTTTTATTATATAAACGCGATTCCACTTCTGACAACAATGTTACGTTTTAACCTTTTTAAACATCTGAGTTCGTTTAAATTGCGTTAAAATAAAATAAACTACACTTGTTGTTGTTGTTCATAGCTTTTTATTTTACTACACTATAACTTTTATACAGTTTATTTCAACACAACAGCTTAATATTCGTTTATACAACACTTTTATTTCCGCTTAAACACTTCTTTATCTTATGACAGAAAAATCATGTGTAGGTAAAACAGTGACTTTACATACCTAATTGCCCACATTTTGGAAGGTTCAGAAAATGTCCCATACGCTCGTTAATTCAAATGTAACGTAAAGATGGTCGAATTGGTAGTTCATAATTACCAAATATACCAAATTTCCATATTTATTTTCGTTACAATATTAACTTTTCTTCTTTTTCTTCTTTCTATAGAGGATATCCAAATTTTATAAAATTTGCTTCTTGAATTCTAGCACCAATTAAGTAAAAATTTTCACAAACTTTAGTATAATTTTGTTCAAACTTTTCAAATTATTTAAGATAACTACGATGTCTTACTGTATTCTTTTAAAATATATTTGTCATGTATATTAACACTGAGCTTCAGATTGACAAATGAGCGCAATTTTTGCCAAAATTTTAAAAATTTACTATCTCACCGTTATGTGTATATATTATGTTGTCAAATTTTGAACTAACAAACAAGCTTTACCAAAACTACATGCAAGAGGCAGTTATTCTGAACCAATATTGTCCAAAAAAGTAATCAATGCAAAAAGGAATAAATTCTCTCAAAACTTGTTTTACCATCACTTAAAGCAATAAAGTACCGACAAAAACTTTTGAGGAAGATAACACTATTTATTAATAGTTAATCAGTGCACATATGTTTGCTATACATTAAAAGAATGATTTCATTGAAATTACTTTTTATGGAAAATTTCTGACGAAAAATAAAAAATATATATTAAATTTTCTAAAAGTGTAGAAATTCATGATAGATGTATAGGGTTTTGCGACTAATTTGAGTTTGTCCAAAAATCTCTTATTACAAGATCTTATTAAACGTATTGTGCGAGAGGCTGAAGCCCATCAACAACAAACTGATCGGGTCCCATCAGTGCGGCTTCAGGCCTGATAAATCCACCATCGACCAGATTTTTACAATACGTCAAATCCTGAAGAAGACATATGAGAAGAACATCGACATACACCACCTATTCGTAGTCTCTAAGGTCGCCTTCACCAGCACAGATAGGAATTGCCTCTGCACCACTATGTCTGAGTTTGATATCCCAGCCAAACTTATACGGCTATGCAGTATGATGTCGAGTGCCACTGAAAGCTCCGTCAAAATTGGGAAGGACATGTAAGAGTCGTTTGGTACTAAACGAACTTTACAGGAGAAAATTATTCGTGTCCCCGGGTATCTTCGCCTTGGCACCATTTTCTACAAGAGCATCATGCTGCTGGCACATGCCGACGACATCGACATTGTTGATTTTAATATCCGCGCCGTATCTTCTGCGTACTCCAGTCTAGATAGAGAAGCATATAAAGTGGGACTCATGGTGAATAACGACAAGACTAAGTATCTTTTGTAAACGACTAAGTATCTTTTGTAAACGACTAAAGTCTCCACGAACCAAACTCATGGTCTACAAAGCGCTTATCATCCTTTTCCTGCTATATGGCGCAAAGGCCTGGGCACTCTCTTATGTACATCGACGAAAATGTTTTAATGCGTTCGAGAGGAAAATATTTCGGAAGATCTTCGGTCCTCTACGAGTAGGAGATGAGTACCGCATACGTTGGAAAAGCGAGCTGTACAAGCTATACAGAGACGAGGATATAGTGAAGCGCATTAAGATACAGCGGGGAAAAGGACGACCAACTCTTCGTTGGAGGCTACGTGTTGCAAAACTTGAAGCCCTTGGAAATCTCAAACTGGCGCCAGCTAGCGCAGGATTTATCCAGCTAGCGGGCTTGTACGGTTGTAGTGCCACATAAGTAAGTAAGTATTCTTTAACTACTTTGTACTATAAAATTTTGGTAGTTGTTCTGGATATGTTGTCTCTTGGATATTAAATACATTATCTTGTTATTGTATAGTTTATTTATGATGTTTTATAATAAATGTACCCATTACTTGAAGCGGATGGTTAAAAATTTAATTATTTTAAAATAATTGTTTAACATTCTTCCTCTTTTGTAGTGGATTAACTTAAAATGTAAACAATCACAAAGCCACTTACGATTACTTTAATATCTGTGAAATCAAATTTTTTCACTATATTTATGTATGGTACTTATATCTGTGGTCACATGGAAGAGTAGCTCAAGTCGACATAACCTCAAATTGAGTTATTGAGATTTAACATATAGAAATCAAAGTGTTTCGATGTTTTCAATCTATTTTATTAATCTTTCGGTGTGTTTGTGGCATATACGATATTTTCCTGTATTTTAATTTTTTTCTTTAAGAGCTTGAGAGCTGAAAATTATAATACAAGACAGAAATATTGTTGGAATGAATTTTTTTTATCATAATCTCGTATGTAGATAACTAAATTTTTTAAATATGATTTCCAGCATATCTGCAGCGGCTACGAGTCTATTATCTCAGTCCGATTTTTTACTTTTTCCAATAATTCTGGCCATATGGCTTTAATGGGGGCTTAAATAGTGACTTCAAATACCTCAACAGTTTCTGGTTTGTTGACATAAACCAATGAATTAACGTAGCCTCATAAAAACTAATCCAGATGTGTTAAATAGCTAGAACGAGTGGGCCAGTGCACAGAACCAATTCTGGGAAGAAAGTTGTCACCAAACTGATCTGCAATAAGCCGATTGATAAGCGCTGTATGGTAAGTTGCGCCGTCTTGTTGGAACTGTCGTTGATGTTCAGCTGATTAATTTTTGGAAACAAAAATTCAAAAATGAAAAGTGGCCAAGAGAATTAAGGAATAAAAACTTCGACTTTCTGCATAGGAGCAATTCGTACATCGTTGCCATTCAGAAGAAGGTAATAAGGGCCTTTGGGCAAGTCGCTCCTCCTACGGCAGGACATAAGGTCTTTCGCTGAAAATGTCTCTATGGATATACACCGCCATTTTTCGGCCAATTATCACTTATGGGATTACAGCTTGGTGAAGAAATGCTGAGGAAACTACCACCATGAATAAATTAGGCAGCATACAGAGACTCGCCTACCTGGGTATAACTAGGGCAATGTGAAGCCTTGATTGGTTTAACACCCTTTCAAATCCATGTGATGAGGGCGGCAAAGTTTTTCGCAGTCGGAGAAGTATCTGCTGGATGTTGTGCAGTTGGATTCGTGCTTTAGCATATTAAGGAGAGAGATTGTTAGTCTAATGCAGCCCTAGTTCGGAATGAGTTTGATCTGGGCTGATATACCAATGGCTTGGAACACTGGAATGCAATTTTGGCGTCTCTCTGAGGTTCCTAGGTATGGCAGTCCGGATTCCGATCCGGGATTACGAATGAGGGTGTTTGTAGACTGTGTTCACAGGCATCTGAGACGAAGGAACAAATGTTGTGTGAATGTGCTATATGGTAGTGTTTTTGATAGGTTTAGATGGAGATATTTTGAGAAATATATGGTTTCATTGGGAGACATATCCTTCATTATGGCTTCAGATCTGCTGGTGTTTATTAGGAAGGCAGCATTTCTGAAAAACAAGCTATAGACCGGAAGTGGCACAATAGATCTAATGGCTCGAAGTGTCCTATAACATTTCTTAACTCAAAACCCTTTTTAACCTCCTTTCAATATCAAAATAATCTGGACACTGGACTTAAAGCTTACAAAGGAGAACTAATGAATTCATCCCAAATTTATCTTTGTTAGGATTTGAATTGGGATATAATTTTCATTTTTATCTGTTCGACCAAATTGCCTGGACACTCCCTAGGATTTTAGGATTTCAGGAAACTTCCTTTAATTTACCGAAGTGAAGCATAATGGACAAGTCCCTACTGCT
Source organism: Wohlfahrtia magnifica (assembly GCA_023159175.1). Taxonomy (NCBI): domain Eukaryota; kingdom Metazoa; phylum Arthropoda; class Insecta; order Diptera; family Sarcophagidae; genus Wohlfahrtia; species Wohlfahrtia magnifica. Next base: position 126,751 of record JAKWBJ010000333.1, on the reverse strand, counting down.
AAGTATCGAATTTTGAAAGTAGACATCAAAGACATAATTTTGTCCAAGCTACTGCTTGTAATAGTAGCACATTCAATTCTCATAATATTAGAAAATAGAGAAATTTTTATAACGGCTGGTGCCTAGAATATACCCCATGGAAAATGCACACTTTGTAATGAATATCGTTTATGCTCAGAATTTCTACGAATGTCATTTAACGATGACTTAGCATTTGTTACAAGGCACATATGGTGCCCAAATTGTGTAGCCGTTACGCATGAATTAAGATGTTCCAATGTTAGTCATATTTGCAAACAGAAGCATCACATGCTAATAAATCGTGTTGAATCTTCTACCCGGGATGGCCCGAGGATTGGAATTAACCCTAGGGTGTCCAATAAATACTTCACCACTAAGTGCACCATTTTAGTCTGGCCAGACCACAAGAAAAAGATTATTTAAATTAACTTTTTGAATTTTGCTTATTCTTATATACAAATGTATGATACTTACAAATACATCAAACTTTGTCATAGCATTTCTGATATGTGGATAACGCAATACATAAGTTTCCGTTTGCTTTGTTCTTACCATCTCTTTACATATAATAAGTGCAACCAATCCTGATATGTCCAACATATTGAAAACCATAGCTAAAGGCCAACGTCTTGTTTCACACTTGCAGAGTGCCTTTGTATTTACTCATGCTTCATTTCGGTTGTAGTCAATAATTTGGTTAGTTTTTTGACAATGTTTGGTTCGTTGCTCTATCTGATTCATCTTCTGCAGTTATATACGCTGTAATTGTATGTAAATAAATATATAACAGTAATATAGCCTTATTTTTTTGGACGTAGGAGCACAAAGCTACCTATTCTCATAATAGCAAAAGAAGGTTTCATAACAAATCAAGTGAGCGTAATTTTATAAATTAAAATGGCTTTGTTAGCGAGACCTGTACCACCAAAAGCAGGGGGAACTTCGGTCAAATATTTTAATAGAGTTAATATAGTAAAAAGAATTGTCACAGTGTGTACTACGTCCCGTATGAAAGTATTTTTGAGCTAAGTTAATCACAACTCTTTCCTCTTATTTTAACTCCCGTGTACTATGAGAGCTCTTACATGTATAAATTTGATCTCTTAATGCATAATTTATTCATGAGTCACATATCCATCGTACTTTTGTGCCATATTTGTCTGGTTCTTAACTGAGTATGCCGGCTTAATCTAGTACGTCAGCGATAAGGAAGAATGTGGACATATACCATCAAATTTGGATCAGAGGTATATGATTACTCTACTCCAGTAGCAAGCTGTAATTATTTATAGCAACTGATTTACTAATTCTTGGCCCTTTGGACGAGTGTTTGCGTTGTAAAAACGTATAAACCCAAGTAAAATAATTTGTGGTCCAGCCAGACCACAACGGTGCATTTAAGGCACTATTTTTAAAAAAAGGGAATTTCAATCCCTAAATGAGTACCGATCGATTCCAACTAAATTTCTATCGATTTAGAACACTTCAATGGTAGAATTCTGGATCTTTCTAACTTAACTAGAAAAAAAGAAATTGAGCATTAAAGTCAAAATTGTCTAGCCAGACCAAATTGGACACCCTAGGGTTAACCTCGTTACCCCTAATTGTTCTCTGGAAATAAAACGGCCTTTTACGCAAGGGGAAAATAACGACGATGATAGACAGACAACAAACGCTTCTACACGATCAAGGGGTAGAAGTGATTGTTGACGGTCTATTATCGTCGTTATTTGCCTTTCGTCTAAAAGGCCATTCCAAAGAATGATTAGGGTTAAGTGAAATAACGGGGTTAATTTTAATTTTCAGGCCCTCTCGGGTAGAAGATTCTACACGATGGTGTAGCATATAATGCTTCTGTTTGCAAAGATAACAAACATTGAATCTCTGACATCTTCTTAATTCATGCGAAACGGCTAAGTAATTTGAGCAACATTTGTACCTTGTAAGAGATCTAAGCCATAGTTAACCGACATTCTTATAAATTCGGAGCATAAACGAATCACCAGCGGTTCTAAGATTTCTCAATTGTCGAGTATTATGAGAATTGAATGTGCTATTATTACGAGCAGTAGTTTGGGTAGAGTTATGAATTCCAATGATGTCCGCTTTTAAAATTCGTTATCTAGCAGTCAGGAACTCGTGCATTTTGCTCCAGGACCCTGAAATCCCAAAATCCTAGAGTGTATTCAGGCAATCCCAATTGCGGGCTTTAATTCCAAAGATAAGTTTGAGATGAAGTCATTAATTGTCCTTTGGAAGCTTTTAAAAGAGTGTTCACATTTTTTAGATACTGAAGGAGGGTAAAAAGGAGTTTTGAGTTGAGAATTATAATCATTCGAAGCAGGAACTTTTGCAGGACACTGCGTGCCAGAGTTACCAGATTTTAAATCAAAGAAATTAGTACATAACAGAAAAAAAGTCAGTAAATTTAATAAAAAATCAGTAGACATTCTACTAAAAATAGAATCCATTATTTTATAGTGTTCTTATATAAATTTGTTTGAACAATATTTGTATTTATACATGTATGTATGTATATTGGAACAAGTGATTTATATCTATATATCTCTTTTTGTAGTTTGCCCATAATTTCTTGTACATTGTCTAAAAATTTGTTTTGTAGAAGCGTTTAAATGTGAAACAACAAATATAAAATTTGCATTATCTCTCAATCTTCATAAATGCACCGCTATTTAGAAATTCTTACCATTTTTCTTTAACCAGCCGCTTTTTCTTATGGAACTAATTCGGTAAAAGTTTTTAATGATTAAGACTTATAAAAAAAACATATCAATATTTTTGATAGACAACAATTTACCTACATCTCAGCTTTTCAATCAGTTCCTTCTAAAAATAAAGCAGTTTAATTGAAGTTATTACAGTTGCTGCAGATGGTTTATTTATACATCTATAAAGATTTTAATTGTTTTGCTGCAGTAATTTGCCCTGAAATAAAGAGAACAGAACATAATAACATAATCTAAATAAATTTATGTATGGATATACATATGTCATTTAAAGTATTTAACTTTGCATGTGCGCCAGAGAATGACAATAAGTATTCACAAACAAAGAACACATAAGTACTTATCTATATTTTTGGGTGTTGTGTATACCAATACATTAACAACATACAGATATAATTCCATTTCATACTTCTAGCAAACATGCTGCACACAACCATCTTAAATCTTTGTGTTTTTTTTTAACAGGCCAAAAAAACAATCCAGAACAGAAACAAATGTATTCCTAGAATTTTGTATATAGCGATTAAATATACCTGGTACTTAGCATTGAAAAATCAAAGCCTAATTGCTTTTGATATCGTTTTTTTATTCCCATTGCAATGTTTTTTTTATTTTTTTTTTGGAAAAACTCATTGAAGAACACTACCTGCTATACAAAGTCATTAAAAAACTTGAGCGGAATTTTAAAAAAATCATTTTTTCCTATTTCATGGAAAAACATTGTTGTACATAAAATATGTGTTCATATACAAACGCTTAATAAGAATATTTACGATATTTCACTTATGCCAAATTTCCAAAAATTATTATATACATACTTACATGGTTGGAAATCCCAAAAATAAGACAGTAACTAATAATAATAATAATTCGCCAATTGGTATTTTCACATTTTCATTAGCATTTGAACTTTTGAAGTGTGTACACTTATACAAGTTTTAATAATAGATAACTGTGATGAAATTTTAAAGAAAATAATTGAAGGAGTAAGACAAACTGGAGAGCTGTAAGATTTTTAATTTTGTAAAGAAGCAAACATCAAATTTAAATAAGCATATGTGCCTTCATTCACAGCCTTATGGCAGTACACCAATTCAAATAAATACAGAAAAGTGAAAAGCCAAAAAATAAAATACATTTCACATATTTTTAAAAATGTTTTTCAAAAAAATCATTAGGAATCATATTAAGCAGGTTTGTTGTTACAAAAAAAGATAAATATGCCAGTTTTCAAATAATTAAAGAACTGTACGTGTTGTGAATTATCAGTTGTAAATTTTCTAACCGTTATTGTTAAAAAAAAAAGAAAAACAAGAAAGAACCGTTATATTAAAAATGGCTACAAAACGTAAGAAATTTTAGGGGAGCAATCCCAAATTCGAAAAATCAAAATCTAATAATAGATTCCAATTATTATCGGATATAGAAAGTGATGAAATTTCAAGTGATGACAATGGCGACCAGAAAGAAGATGTTATAAAAGTTCCTCCAATTATTATAGATAGTTGCCATAAACTTATAGACGTAATGCAGCTCTTAGACAAAGTTTGTAAATATAAGAAAATGTCGATTAGAACGATAATTATTCCTAATACTTTAACTGATTTTGACGAAATTGTCAAAAAGTTAAAGTCGGAGAAGTTTCAGTTCTTTACACACCCTGTGAAAAACAACAAGAAATTTAAGCTTATGCTGTTTGGCTTGCCAAAAGTTGATATAAAAACACTCGTAGAGGAATTAAATATAATTATAATATAGAGCTTGCAAATATCAAAGAAATTCAAACGTCTCGTTCCAACGCAAATGATGCATTGTATATGCTGGAATTTAATAGAAACCAAATTTCCAAATGAGAGGTCATAAAATTAAATATGTTTAGGATGTCGTCATACATTGGAGAAATCCCCTCTGCCGATCCAGAGGACCAACAACGCAGTGTTCCAAATGAACCATGTATGGCTATGGGTCAGCAAATTGCCACAGAGGCTCAGCCTGCTTAGGTTGTGCGGTGCACATGACTATGCTCACTGTCAACTCAATAAAACTCCTGTGAACGGTCCTGTAGTTTATAAATGCTACAATTGCATAAAAAGAAATTTTAAAAATGTCAATTATCGAGCTGATGATCCACACTGCCCCTCTAGAAAAGAGTACATGGAAATCATGCAAAAAGTCAGAAGTGGTACCATTTAAACAAATTAATTTCTCAAAGACATAATTTCTACTCTTTGGATAAGCAGAATCATGCTCCAATTTAATCAGGTATCATTGAAAATATTACCTACGCTGCCGTAATAAGTAATAGTCGCACAAATAATGACAATAGCGATATATCTAACCCAACAAAATTAGAAATTTATTTTGAGGCTCTTGATGCATTAGAAAAATACAAATCGAAGTATGATAAGCTCAGAGTGCTTGGTAATATGCTTCGACATGTTATATAATTTATTAGTATATGAGTTTAAAGTTATGCATTGGAACGCTCAAGGTATAACGAATGATATTTCGATTTTAAAATTATAAAATTTTTTAAATGAAAAGCAAATAGACATGTTTTTAATTAATGAAACTTTTTTGAATCCAAATAATAAATTAAAAATTATAAAATCCATAGAGATCGGACTATACACGGAGGAGGTGTTGTTATAGGAATTACAAATTCAATTCCGCTTCAACCGGTTTACATCAGCTTATTGCCCAAGATATACAACAAGTTTTAACGATGATTTAGTCAAAATAACTCAACCTAGTAATGAGTTTTTCGTTTTTGGTGACTCTAATGCTCATCATGTAGGTTGGTACGAAATAATCCAGCAGGAAATAGTCTGTATAGTCACCAGCTTAACTTTCAATATTATATACTTGCTCCATACTTTTCTACTAGGCTTAATCGGAATACCATAACCAAGCGATGGTCAATTGTTGACATTCTTCTTACAAACACGTCAGCATTTCTCTTAAATAGAAACTCTTCCACATCTACTAAAATCCAATCATGTTCTAATAATGTGTGATATATATGGTGCAACAGTAAAGCACATAGGAATAAAATAGCAAATTGGAATAAAATTAGAAATTGGATTGATGAAAAAATCGAAAGTAACAATTTGTCAAGTGCAGTTCTGACTGAATCAAACATTGAAGCAGTATTACAAAAAGTCACTCAAAAGAAACTCTCCCAGCTTACACTGTATTTAGTAGGTCAGAGAAATAGATATCGCCAGAAACTGCAAAGGTGTGTTGTTGTTTCAGAAAGAAATCAAATAATATGTATATTGAAACAGCTGACATTGTTTATCGATCATATTAAAATAATAGAGCTGCCAACAGGGAAGATTTGGAAGATAACTAAAGCAATAAGAGGTAAACATTTAAAATTCGATAGTTTGACAATAGATGGCGCTCAAGTTTATAACAGCAATGAAAATGCAAATATTATTGATGAAACTTTTGAAAAGGTTCACTCGACCACAAGTAACCTAACGTCTTCTGTTGATCGTCGAGTAGTGAAGCATATACAATGGTTAGACAGACAAATAAATCAGAATATAGTGCACGGGATAAAAAATCTAAAGATGAAGTAAAATTTTATATAAAATCGTTGAAAAATTCAAAAGCTCCTGGATTAGATGATATAAATGCCGTAATACTAAAAAACAGTTTTATTGTTTTAATCGTAAAAATATTTAATTGGTGCATAACAAATGGATAATTTCCAAAACTTATTAAAATTGCGAAGGTTATTCCAGTCTTAAAACCAGGTAAGATGCCAGTCACCCAGAAAGCTATAATCCTTTAAGTATGCTTAGTGTATTGGATAAAGTTTTTGAGAAAATAATTCTAAGGAGACTAAATGATTACACAGAAGGGAACGGCATTGTTCAGAGAGAACAATTTGGCTTCAGGAAAAATCATTCAACAATACACCAAGTTTAAAGAATGATTAATTTAATACAAAACAACAAACGCAAAAAGTGGAGCACTGGAGTTGTATTTTTAGATATCGTAAAAGCGTTTGGTTCTGTTTGGCACAATGACTTGATTTATAAGCTTGCAAAGTTTGGTTACCCCATTTATTTACAAACGTTAATCAAAAGCTTTTTGAATGATCGAACTTTTCTAGTAAGCATTCATATTGTTTTTTCTAACGAGTGTAAAATACTAGACGGTGTACCACAATGCTATGTTTTATCTTTTACTTTATATTCTATTTATATATCGAATTTTAGATTACGAAATAATTACACTTACGCTTTATATTCGGATGACACTGCTCTAATAACAACTGGAAAAGTTTCGAATGCTATAATTAAAAGTATGGGAAAAAGCTTGATTCATGCAAAAAATTTTTTGACAAATGGAAAGTCAAGATTAATAAAGCAAAAACTCAAGCAATTATTTTGCCTTTTAATAAGTCTCCAAAGTTTACACCCAGAATAAATTTCACAATCGATGGAACGGTAATACCACTTCAGAACTCAATCAAGTATTTAGAAGTTATATTAGACAAAAAATTGAATTGAATTAGACAAAAATTGAAAATGTGGAAGAGCACTTTTTCCTCTGTTGAATCGGAAATAAAGTTTAAGCTATAAAAACAAGATCCTTGTTTACGGAATGTGTATAAGGCCGATAATGACCTGCGGATGTAAACTGTGGTCAACCAAATTCAAAAAGTTGCAGATAATACAAAATAATATTTTAAAAATTATACACAACTTACATTTACGATTCCGTACAGTCCAGCTGTATAGAAAATATAAAAAATATATGTTTATAATAGTTACTAGTAAAATTACACAAAGTTTTGGAGATCGAAAAAGAAATTCAAAATATGATATAATAAGAGATTTGTAGAGCTAGCGACTTTTACAATTTCAGCAACGAAGTTGATAAAAGAGCTAATGATAAAATATCTCTTCTAACATTATTTTTGGCAGTAAGAGTTTTTGCTATCTTTTTTACCTGATATGCAAATATATACAGCTAGAATAGTATACTTTTTATAATTTTAAAATAAGTTATTTGTTGCAATACTCTCCAGTAATACCTCAAAAATGTTATTAATTAAATATTTTATATTATTTTTCATTGTCATATTGATAGTAATAATAAAAAAATAAAAAAAGCAATACAAGTTTTTAGTAGAACAGCTGCCACTGCTATTAGAACCTTGGTCAAAATTTCAAAATTTAAACCACAAAGTTTATAGCAAAAGAATATACAATTTTTGATTGCTTTAATAGCGGTTCACTCTTTGCTGATAATTCTAAGCGATCTGCAGTTGAAGTCAACAATGAGAGTCATACATTTATACAAGCATTCTTTGAACACTTCAAGTGAGTGGGTTGTTGATGAATAGAAGCGCATCTTCTTTTTAAGTAGCATGAAGCTCACTCAAAACTCATTTTTTTATTAAAAAAAAAAAAAAAATTAAAGGAGTGATGTCTACTTTATTATAACAAAAGCTCTTAATCAGGACAAATTTGAAAATACTTTTTCAGTATTGCGACAAAAAAAGGTAATAATAACAACCCTGCTGTAGCCGAAATTAATAAAAAAAAACTTATGGTCTCCAAAATGGTTTAGTCGAACTTATCGAGTAACTGTGAATCGAACTAAGAAGAGGCAATGGAAATTGACACAATGAAAATGAAGAAGTAAAGACGCCTACTGAACATAACGAGTTAAATCCAAACGAAGCATGCGATATTGAGTTCGATAAACATATATATACGGCAAATTTTTTTAAAAAGATGTTCTTAATAAGACTTCTCTTATAAACGTCGAATTGACCTCAATAAGATATTTTGTTGGATACGTGACGTTTAAAGTTATTCCAAAATTACAATGTGAAAAGTGTTGTAAAGAATTCAAAAGAGTTAATGAAGTACTTACAGAACCAAGCATACTTTTTCTATTTTTTTAGAGTTACCAGAGACTAAAGGATTTTGGAAACATAGTTGCTCCATCAGATATATTAATGGATATCTGCAAAAAACATATTATTATATTCCAAAAAATTTTTAAGGATGAGCCACAAAGAGTTGATATAAAATCTTGTATTATTTAGTCGTGTAAACGGTCGACTCCAGAATGATTTGATAATAATTGTCTTCGCCACAGGTTGGAGATATTTGACTTTCTTTTTTAGAGAGCATTGTGCTTGATCTGTGGCAAAAGGCAGTTCTAAACAAAGGAAAGTAAGAATTCTCTCAAACGAATAACTCTATAATTTATTTTTAATTTTATCAATTAGTTAATTTATTCAACTTTCTTAAAATTTTATTTTTGGAATTTATTAAGTGTTCATGTACAAAAACAAAACGGATACTTGATAAATGTACAAAAATAAAATTTTAACTTAAGTACTTTTGAAATATTCTAATTAATATAACTTAAGTATTTTTTTATAAAACTGAAAATAATAATAAAAAATAAATACACAGTATAATTTTGTAGACTTATTCCTAAGAGAATATAGAATTTTTTAGCATGACTGAAAAAATAATTATATGTACATATTTACTTATAATATTATTACATATGTATGGACGTGTATAGATTATAAAAAGCACCAAAGATTCGGTATAGATTAATATATTTTCGTTTGTACAATAACAAAATAAATATGTCTTCCCCTACTTTAACTTGCACGTTCATATTGTTTGACTGTATTCTTTATGCAGACAAATTTTTGTATTTAGTTAAAATAAATATAAAGAAAAGATGAGCGTATCAAAAAAAGGAAACACACATAATAATAAGGGGTGTTTTTTATAGAGGTATAGAACTCTAAGTTGCAATAAAACTTGACATGAATCTTATTAATCCGAAAGATAATCTTGTGGCATTACATTTTAAATATGATTTCTGGCATATGACTGCCACGGCTGGCGCGGATGTAGTCCAATCTGGACGTCCAATTTTCGATGACTTTTTCCAACATTTGTGGTCGAATGTTCTCTTCCAAATGGTCAAGCGTTTGTGGTTTTCAATTCAGGAATGAAAAAGTTAGTAATCATGGCTCTGTACCGATCATCATTGACTATAACGTTCTGGCCACCATCGTTTTTGAAAAAGTACGGACCAATGATTCCACCAGCTCATAAAGCGCACCAAATAGTCAGTTTTTCTGGATGTAACGGTGTTTCCACATACACTTGAGGATTAACTTCACTCCAAATGCGGCAGTTTTGTTTGTTGACGTAGCCATTCAATCAGAAGTGCGCTTCATCACTGAACAAAATTCGCTTATGAAAATTGAAAAAAAATTCACTTATAAAAAATGAAAATTGCACTATTTGCAAGCGTTGTTCAGGCGTGAATCTATTAATGATGAATTGCCAAACCAAACTGAGAATAAATCACTTGACAGCTGTTAAATCGGCCGCCATCTTGAAAAGTAATGCCAACTTAAAGTTCTATACCTCTATAAAAAACACGCTTTATATATGCGCAAATATGAAATATATTCTTTCGTATTTTTTTTCGTTTTCTTTTCTTTTGTGAGCGAGTGAGCAAACACTTGCGTATATCAGATGCACATTTTATGTATTGTATATTCTTTGAAAGAACCATTGTGAAGAACTTGACACAAACAACCAATACCTATTGAATCTCCACTACTTTTTATAAATTCATAGCTCCACAAATACTTCACCGGGTGCTTCAAAGAGAATAAGTAAATAATGTACAATTTTATGTGCTGAAAAAATTTCAAGATACAAATCAGTGCAAAAAAAGTACAAATATGAAGAAATCAGTAGATTTGTGTACTAATTTATATGTTATGCCTAAATTAGTATGTTATGCATAAATTAGTACCATCAACTAAAATCAGTACATCTATTGATAAAAACAAAACACCTAGCAAAAATAATTGTGCTCCTCCCGGTCTATAGTTTGTTCAGCAGATCTGCGGACACAGTCTTCAAACATCCACATCTGTGGCCTTTTCTAGCCAATTCGTCTGCTGTTTCAATAGCGTCTATCCCATGGTGTCCAGGTAACAATAAACAACTTGATCCTATATCCAAGCGAACACCTTTCCAACGTATCGTAGCAGTATTTGACCAGCTTTGATGTCATTCTAAGTGCCCTTAAGGCTGCTTGGCTGTCAGAGAATTTATTAATGTTCTTACCCTTGAGCTCACCGTTCAGGTTGATATCCGTACATATAGCAGTGGCCATGATCTCAGACTGGAAGAAACTAAGCAATCTCCTTAGTGTGATCGACATGTCGCGGTTATGTCCATTAACACAGGCACCGATACAGTCATTAATTTTTAAGCCATCGGTATACCAGTCGAGATGAAACTCACTCCGAATTAAAGCCCCTTTAAACAAATAGACCCGGTCCAGAAGATCAACCTTCTATTTCCTCCCAAAGCACAGATCCAAAGCCATGACATCCAGGGCAAGAGATGATTCTCCAACCAACCTGCGCAGAATGAACAGATACCCAGACACATTTCGGGACCCCTTGAAGAAAAACTTTGCCACCAAATATACCGCTACCCTCATCACATATGTGAAGCGCTATTAAACCAATCATGGCTTCCAAAGCCGCTGTTGGATATGTTCTCATTGCGCAATGCATACCGAAACATGCGAGTCTCTGGTCGTAGCTCTTTCAGCCTTTCTCCACCAAGGTATTGCCACATAAGTGATAATGAGCCGAATAATGACGGTTTAAATACATAGCGCCTGAGTATGAAACTGATCCTAGCCATAATTAACTTCTTCTACACCTTTCGTTTCTGCACACAGGAAAGTATACATACTCTGCAGTATTTGGTAGCTAATTTTTTCAAAAAAAAATTTTTTTTTGATTTTTTATTGTTAATTTATATTTCATAGAGCCAAATTTATTCATTATGTGAGCTTTTCACTTAAAATACAGTTTGGTTGTTGCAGTTTCACTGGAATTGTTCTGTCATTCTTTAGCTAGAGCAATCCTTAAGCCCTATATGGTCCTATAAGTTGTCTAATCAGAATCATTTACCATGTTTACTGTATGTTTCGTGTTACTGGCATGTTAGAAGTATTAGCTTCCAAAAAGTCCAATTTCGTTCACACATTACACAGAATTATCTTCAAATACGTGAAATGAATTATAATTGTTCCAATAAAACTTAAATGATAACCCTAGCCGTTGATATGTAAACCAAAGCCATATGCAAACCATAACCGATATGTAAACCTACATACATGCGTGTGTATCAAGTTTTTATGTCGAATATTCTCGGTTTTTAACTCATAAAACTTTATTTAATTTAAATTTTTAAAACAAACAACTTTAATTTAATTTCTTTATTTCGAATTTCTGCATACAAGAATAAGTTTTATAGTTAAAGTACGGAATTAATTAATAACAATGGGGTGCTTATGAAAATATTACAATTACAATCTTAATATGTATATGTTATTAAATCTTAAAACTAAAAAGGAAGGAGAAGAAGCTGAGAAATAGTAAAAAAACAAAATGTGAAATAAAATATGATTTAAAAAGAAATAACCAAAAAAATATGTATAATAACAAGATTTAGATTAAAATTAATAAAAAGATATGTAACTTAATTGTTTTTAAAATGCGTTACATTGCTAGTCAGTTGTAAGCTGTGAGAAAGTATATTCCAAAGACGAACGAAGTAAACGCAGAACTGCCATTCAGAGACAAGGATGTAATGTGTAGGAAGTATCAGTTTCCTTTCCCTAAGTTATCTGGCAAACATGACACTATCAAAGAGATATTTGGGTTCCTTAGTGTAAATAATATTATGTAAAAACAAATGCACTCTTATCCTAATTCGATTTGGGAACGATACTCCATATAAGTTCTTAAAAATGGAAGATGTAGGACTAAATCTACCTAAGCCATAAACATATCTTAGAGGGTTGTTAAAAGCAACATTTAGTCGGCGATCAGAGGAGGAATCCGAGTTAGCAATAATTTCACATCCATAAAGCAAACCGAGGATAATATTTTATTTCGCCACAAGTATTCTAACCCTTAAGCTGGGATCACACGATTGACTTAAATACAATAATCTGATACAAATTTTATTTTTACAATTTAGCGCACAATAATAAAATTGTCTTAAATAAAAAATTCTGTATTCACACGGTTGTCTTATTTTATACAAAACTTATTGTCACAAGATGGCGCGAAACGATGTATTGACAATAATTGTCACAACGCTGTCACACGATTGTTTACGGCAACTCCGTGAATCAGCTGCTGTGGTAAATTATTTTTTTTGTGTTCAAAATGTTTCGTTCTTAAAAAAAAGAAAATTGCGTCCTCTTTATTTATATTGAGCTTATAGAGTTAAAAAATAAATAAAAAAAGAAAAGAAGAAGTGTGTTGGTCAGAAAAAGTGCCATAAGAAAACATTGAACGAATTCCGTGAAATCGATAACCAACATTTTTTTAAATTTTATGCGAATGAATAACGATATATTTAACTAATTGCTAGAACTGGTGTCACCATACATTGTGAAACAGGATCAAACATGCGCAATGCTATTCTTGTACGTGAACGCTTAGCTACGACACTTTGCCCGCGGCCTATCAGTCTTCTTTCGCATTGCACCAAACACCATGTCGTTTTTTGTACCATCCGTTTGTGATGCAATTTATAAAGTCCTGAAAGATGTGTACTTAAAGGTTCAACATTTCTTAATACGTTTTGTGAAGTGAGCTAAATTTTTTTTATATGTATGTACCATCGACACCAGAGAAGTGGAATGATTTGATGAACTGTGGAATTTTACCAAATGAATAGGAGCGGATGATGGTAAGCATATTACTATGGTAGCTCCACCTAACTCTAGAAGTACATTTTATAACTATAAAGGCACACACAGTATAGTTTTAGTGGCTGTTGTTGATGCTGCATATAATTTTTTATATGTTGATGTTGGCTGCAATGGTCGTGTTTTGGATTGTGGAGTTTTTACAATGCAATGAACTTTATTTACCACCACCAAACCTTTGCCAGGTCGTCAAGTTAACATACCATTTGTTTGGGTCGGAGATGACGCATTTCGCATGCAGAAGCATTTACTAAAACCATATCCTGCTAAAAATTTAACAGCACGCCAATTACAGATTATCTAGAGCTCGGTGGATCGTAGAAAATGCATTTGGCATTATGGCGAAGCGTTTCCAAAATTTTTCCCGACCTTCTAAACTTAATCCGAAAAAAAAACAACTACTATTACTTTAGCTTGTTGCGCCTTCCATAATTTTTTTTTTTTAATAAATCAAGTTATATAATAACAACACTGACAGATCGTTATGATAATAATGGCGCTTTTATTCCTAGAACATGGAGAAATGATGTGGCGCAAACTGCTGAAAATGGAACAGAAGAAGTTTCAAGCTCTTAAGTTAGTAATGAAGCAAAGGCTAATCGTGAAGAATTTGAAAAATATTTTATGACACCAACTGGTGGATTGGCTTGGCAATATAAATATATATAATTTTGCAAAATAAAATGAAATATTTATTAAATTACTGTATCTAATTAAAAAATTATAAACTTAAAGTTTTACTCCTTTTAGATTAAAATTTTTCCGATTTATAAAAGGTTTGGGAAACAAATTTTGATACAAATTAAGTTTTATAAACTTTTTTAAATCGAAAATATTTCTGTAACTCTTTATGATGAAATGGAATTTTAAGTTTTTAATTTTATGCTTTTATAAACTAAGAACTTTTAAAACAGTCAATGAAAGCTGTATTTAATATTTTACAGAGTTGCATTTGATTGTAACAAATAAGCACAACAAATAAGGAAACAGGAGCGTCCAATGCAACAATGTGATTCCTTGGAGTTATGAGTACACATTTAGATTTCCTTGGATTTAAGCACAGACCATTCAATATCGCCCATAGGTACGTCCTCTCGAGATCCATATTATGTTTAACAATGCATTCAGGAATAGAATTTTTTCTGCAACTTATATATAATTGATCATCAGCATAAATGTGTACGTTACCATACGTGAGGTAACTGGGTAAATCATTTATATATAGAGTAAATAGTAATGGACCTAGTATGAACCCATGGGGAACGCCCTTTGTAACATGTAACGTAGTTGATGTTGTGGCCCCTACCGTTACGGATTGATAGCGTTCTGTAAGATAAGATGCCAGAAGCAAAGTGTCAGTTGAAGAAAAATTGAACTTATCGGATAATTTAGTGCAGAGCATAGCGTGGTTTACAGAGTCAAAAGCACTGGAATGATCCAAAAGTACGAAAAACGTAACACAGCCATCATCAAGTTTGTACCTGATGTCCTCAGATACATTGATGAGCGATGTGATATACCTATGATTTGCTCTATGACCCGATTGATACCTTACTAAAAGATAATGATTATTCAAATATTTACTCAACTTTTCATGTAGCAATCTTTCAAAAAATTTCGACATATACGGCAATATTGATATTTGACGATATTCGTTCACAGTTTTTAGCACAAGAATGACTTTCGCATGTTTCCAGCAACTGGAAAAGTTACCAGTTGTAATAATCGTAGTAAATATATGTGTATATCAATAACCTAGCTAGAAGATGTTTAACTTGTTTGGGATGGATCTATTCAAAGCCAACTGCATTGGATGAGACGGCTAACAACACAACGACACCTCAAGTTGAAGTAAGCATAAAAACTCAAATTGATGGAAAAAGAGTACTGACCCGAAAACTAATTCTGTACTAATAAATTCTAATAATAAATTTAAAATAATACTAATAAATTTAAAATCGTAAGACATAAAAATAATTTATGCTTCGGAAAAGTTGGTGCACTTAGTTGATCAAACAGTAATAATTCTGACTTATCAGCCAATACAAAAATGTCAAGTGCTACTGCTATTCGTAAAGTGACTGACCAGTATTCACAATATTCAAACTGATAGAAACCAATTAATCAATTAATCTAGAGTTTGACAGGATAACATCAACAATGATAACATCGCTATAAAGTGTGGCAAGCAGCTCGATATCACCCATAAAGGTTTCATAGGATATATCGGAGTTAGAACGGTAAACGCAATATAATAGTAATTTCCCACGAGCACCAAAAATCTCTATGGATAAATATTCAATCGGCTCCTTATAGCAGATCTCCTCAACTCTTTGTAATGTATACCATTCTTTAAGAATATTGCCACACCCCCGCATGACTTCCTCCGTAATTTCTAAGAATTTTATATTCATTAATTGTCACAAACTATCAGGAAAGTCCATATCAAACCATGTTTCAGATACACACACCACATCCATCTTAGACTCCTCAAACAAGTAAAGAAATTCGTCAATTTTTTTCAGAAAACTTTGAGCATTTATCTAACATATATTAAGGCCATCTCTTTGTCTCTTTTGATTCGAATCATGGTTCTACTACTAACCCTTATTTCTCAAAACAAAAAAGCAACGCTTGTGCAATAATATAAAAAAAATATTGTCATATGGCGTTAGCAATATACTAGAAGAGTGTCTAAACATAAATTAGTTAATAACATGTAGAGATAATTTTCGTATAATACCAAGTACCTCTACGGAAAAAATATAAAATGAACTAAAAATAAAATTAGAATTTAGCCTAAGTTTAAAGAAAAGCATAAAAACATCTACAAGTATTATTTTACAAGAAAAACCGGTTTAGCTCATTTAAATCTTCAACACATATCTGTTCGTCAGAATCATAGGTTTTTACATATACCAAGCGCGTAACGAAAATGCTGAAGTTATGCGCTTCTTTCTCCGTAATTCAATCGCTGCATTTAATATTTTGAAATTTTTGTCAACTTTCCATTTAAATAGACTTTGGAACTATTATGAAGCCAATATTTTGCTAACATAGTTGGTTTTGATTTGCTTTTCTAAAATTAGCCTGTGCCCCTAAGATACAATTTCTGTCAGTCTTACTAGCATAGCTCCATCAGGAGAGTTACTTTTTCCATTATGCTTTGTCCGAAGACGATAAATAGATTTATAAGAAGGTGGAGTAGCATTTAAAGCAGAACAAATTTTATTAAATATATCATTTAAATTCTTATTTTGCATAAAAGAAAATTCATTTAATACACAGATCACTTGAAACTGATAAGTTCTCCTGCCGGCTTAGTTGAGATTTCAAAGTCATAATTTCGGCCTTAAGTTGGTCTGAGGACTGTTTCTTCAAAAAAGAAACCCGCTCATTGACAATGTTAATCCTCCTCGTTATTTTACAAATACGTTTGTCGAGCTCAATTAAAACTCTATTTTCGGCGGCACTTATTTTTTCATTTATTTGTAAAAGAATTCTCTCTTCACTCTCTTTAATTTTATCAAATAAAAGTTCAAATTGTTTGTAACATTTTTTATATATTGACTCCAAATGAGCAGCTGATTATGATGAATCTGCAGCTTTACATCATTCCTCAGAGGAGTTGAATTATCTCTCTTATTAGAATTAGATCTTAACTTTTTATCTATGACATTCAATAAACAATTAATTTCTGAGATGAATCTAATATTGTATTAAACTTTATTAAAATTTTTATTATTGTAATTATTTTTCGCAGTGTATAAAAACACAAAGTTGCGTTTAAAAATTCCACTAAATTAAATTAATATTAAACACTGCTTACAAAAAATAACAAATGTTTTATGTTGATATTTTGTTAAAATCTATCACGCTCCAAAAATACAGCTGCTGCTGGGTCCGCTGTCCGCTGCTTCTAGGGCAAGTAGGCCGCAGAAAAAGGCCTTGAATGCTGCCATGCTACTGTTGCTTTGCTGTCCCTTGTCTGCTGTTCCTGGTGTCACTATTGCGGATGTTGTTTTCGTGATGTTGTGTTTGGTAAGTATCTGGACGCTGAGGTGATTCAGAGAATCTTGAACCAGTCTGATAGAAACGAAGAACTGGTAGAGAACGAGTGCCTTAGTGGTAGGTTGGATATTTTCTAGTCGCCGAGTTATGCTCAGCTGGGATTCACGGTGTCGGCTCCCGCTGCTAAACCTTCCGCCCAGATTCCTACAGCTATTCCAAATCTGTTCGAAACCACAAAGGTAGGCTCACTGCCAGTGTTTTCATTATATCTAAACCACTACAAAGCATAAAATCGAAAATAGACTCAGTACTTGGGTTAGTATCCGAGCTTCCCCAAGCAGTATAGTGTGCGCTGGCATCGGCTTAGATAATAAGCGGCGTATTATTCATCCCCGCCGCGTGTGGTAAGCCACGAACCTTGCTATTTGGGAGAGGTTCGCCATAGTCGCGGTGCTAGATCCGGTCTCCCAGACCGCTGCTACACCATACCCTCATCACTGTAATAAAACAGAATGAAGATACTCAGATTTTTTCCAGCCACAATACACGGTCTGATCTTACCTGACCTCGTAGCATGTAGCAGCTTGTAGTTATCCGCACTTAGTCCACAGATCCTATCCCAGGGCTTCTGAACCAGGGCCAGATCCACTCCTCTCTCAACCATGCGAAGGAGTAGCGCTGCCGAAGGTTAACCTGAGTTACCTTCACCATTGTTGTCTCCTGGGATGACTGTGACGTTGACGCCGTCTTCGTCAAAGTCCAAGAGGGCGTTCTCGTCATCCACTTTATCCACTCGACCAACAAGACCACCTAAGAGTGTATCTTCTTAAGCGAAAGAACTAAAATCTCGTCGCAAGACATATCCTCCGAAGCAGGATCCTTCTTATCCTGAACCGGTTTTTCTCTATCTCCCCGGTAGACCTGTAGAAAGATCGACTCGAAGCCATATTATAGATATTTCTACCTTTCTTCCGTAAAGGTGGCAGAGACTCCTTGTTCAGCAGGAGAATAATCCTCCTAGATGAGCCATCTGACGCGGCTATTCTGGCAACCATCCTATCATGTGAAGGGATGTCAGGGTTTCCGCAAAGGATGAGCTCCAGGATCTCCTTCTTTTCGGATGGCTCATCTGGGATCCGGACAATGGCCCTAAGCCGACGTGAAATATCTTCAAGACACACCACGTTACCCTACCAAAGGCTTCTCAAAAGGGCGATCGCCTGCGTTAGAAACAAGATTCATCGCTCGTTTGAGCAGGCCATAAGCTTAACGCGCCTGCGATACCATCTGGCATCGTCGCACAAAGGGGAAGAGTCTGGGTTTTCCCTTAGGACTCTCCAGAACACTCCCATCAGCTTCTTCCGCACTAGTTCCCAGTTTTCCCGGGAATAAAGCAATCAGAGTCACTCCTATTAATGATAGATCTATACATTGATTTATGGGGCTTCAGACGTTTCGTCTCGGGCTGTTGGCCCTGCCTCTGCTCTTTCTTCAGGACGTTGCGGTTTAAGCGCGTCTTTTGACGCCAGAGGGGGTAGTTTATGCTGTTCGGACAAATATGATTTGGCCCAGTTGAGGGAAGCAAGTTCCTTAGATCCGGAAATCGATGACTTGTCGTATTTCTTTCACTGGCGGTGGGAGTCTAAGTTTGGGAGACCGAAGACTTGTTCGCTTTTCCCTTATTCACAGTAGGCACTGGTTTACCTGTCGCCCCAGACTCCTGGCTGGCAGGGCCCGAAACACGAGTTTTCGCCGGTCCTAAGCCAGCGCGGGCCAAGGCAGCTTTGAGGTGCTTGCTACAGAGTCCAGAGACACCTCTCTGTTGAAAATAACTGTGGTTCCTCTGGGAGCATACAAACCACCAAGCCGCCCAATATGGAAACACGCGCTGGTGGATTTCGGACAGTTTAGTAGTGGACGGAGGAATCCTAGGATTCGACGGACAGTACCTTCTTGATGTCCAAACCTGACCAAGAATTGACAAAGATCATGAAGAAGGTAACGCCTGATAGCCGCCCCATGAGGAAAAGACACACAGACGCTATCAGACGGGGCGGGATAGTTCTTAGTATAGTGCTCGCCATGAGCCACTCTGGTGTGGGAGGCCCTGCCAGCACTGCCTCATGATTGTTATCTAGGATTTTGTTGTGCTGTCTTTAAAATAATTGTATGTATGTATGTATTCTAATTTGGACATTTTGCTGCTTGCTGTCGGTTATTTGTTTAATGCTTCACTCCTGCTTTTATTTCAATCCTTCTGGTTTACATGTTTTCTTATGTTCTATTTAGGTATCTTTTACATACATTTACTTATACCTATCATCTATGTTTATCCTTGTCATGTTCATTATAATATATGAATAATACAATTAATCTATGTTTACACTTAGCAAAATAGTCATTGTATTTTATGAAAAGACTTACAACTAATATGTATATAATTTATAAAAATATAAATAGAAAGAACTTAATAATGACTAACTTAAGAACTAACTAAATAACTAAAAGCCTACAATATTCTACTACCATTAGTCAGCACTTCGATAAACAAATTTTCGACGCCGTTATTACCCTGTTCAGCCAGAGCACGAGACTTACATCGCAGCTCACAAGCCATATCATGTCTCACGTATACAGCAGCACCACCTGCGTGACGTTCCCTATCATGTCGAAATAGTTTATACCCTCTTAAGCTGACTAAACTTTCAGGCATCTCCTTGTAATATCACGTTTCGGATACACAAATAATGTCAATATTTGAGTTTTTAAACATTAATAGAAAATCATCCATCTTTTTATTCAAACTTTGAGCGTTGGGATGCTGCTGACAGGGGGAAGAAGAGATTTTGTCTTTGAAACTCGCGGGTGAACGGATGGTTGGAGTTAAAAGAAAAAAAATGAAATTTGTGAACAATAAAAGAAAAAAAAAACAATATATATAAGAAAATAACGAACCGAAAATCCTTCGAACATTAAGTATAATTGTAGGAACAAATAAAAGAAGTGTTTAGGGATCAAAGTGAATAGATTTAGAAAAATAAAGAAAGAAAAAGTGCTTAATCGCAAAAGCATTGTATTAACATTGTGGAAATCTTTATGAAAGAGAAAAGCGAAGAACAGAACAGAATCGAATTTAAGCTGAAAAACTCGAACTTAGTAAATATTTCATTTAATTAAAACAGTAAAAAAGGTAAATTTAAGAAAATACAAGAAAATAAGTAAAAAGTTTAACTTGAGGGAAAAGAAATAAAAATAACACCTCTCCATCCGTCCCTGCCGTAAACGCCGTGTACGTTAATATCAATCACGTGAGAGAAAGCTTAGGGATCCAAGGTCGCAGAAGGCACCAACACCGCTAGTCATAGGACTTGGCCATCCAACAAGAATAATTTAAAAAGAAGAGAGAAGGAGAATTTTTAAGATAAGTTAAGATAAGAATTATTATTAGTTATTTATAAATAGATTTATACGATTTATATTTAGTATAATTATCCATGATAAAAGTGGTACTATAATCAGGATCTTTTAAAACCTCTATAAAAAATTTATAGTACAAATTGGTAAGACTTTCTTTAACGTCAAAGTATTTATTGGATTCGATTACAAAATTGTTTTGGAGGCAATTAGTTTAGGCACATTGCCGAAAAAAGCCGTTAGGTCTAGGCCTCGAAAGTTAAAGCGCACCTTAAGGATAGGTTCTTTTCTGAATTTAGTTTTTTTGAAATTTGTGTTTTATAAGTTTTTTTTTTTGTGTCTTTTATAAAAATTTTTTTTTTATTTTATTAATTTTCAAATTTTAGTTTGCATTTTTATTTTGAATTTTCTTTGAATTTCATTTTGTTTCTTTATATTCTTATTATCTTAAACAGAAAATGTATTGTTATTATACTTATTATTTAGAATGACGGAACAAGTACAAAGCGGCGGTAAGTAGGGTAGCCAAGGCTTACAGTGTAGGTTTGGGGCAATTCTGAACATCCTTTGCAATGTCATAAAGATGCCATTTGGTCTTTGTGGGAGGGCCAGTTCCGTCATAGTCTCAGCCTATGATTTGCAGCAATGTGCATGTTTTACCTGGAAACGACGGATGCTTAATCAATAAGCTGAAACTCAAGGCTGGTATGTTTTTTATCATTGTAGTGTGCATCATATCAGACGGTTGACAAGAATCACCCAATCCGGCGAGCCTCAGCCCGGTAAAACCCCAGCATACAAGCGACAACGTCTGGTGGTACCGTGTCATGTTTTGAATGGTATGGCGTCTTGGCAGCGACCATCACGGTTGCATTTCAATTACACACCACTACAATGCAGCAAAAATGGCCATGAGCTATGTTCCATGGCTCGGATATTATGACTTGGATGGGAAATCATCTGTCCTAAGCGTAGTATTCGTTTGGTTTGGATCAAGGGTCCTAAACGAGTTGCGACGCGTAGGGCGATAGGATCGCCATGACATTTCATTTCAAGCAGTCTTATAACGTTTAACTTATTATATAAATATGTAATTCCAGGCCATGGGTTTGTTAAATTCTTAGGACATTTGCCGGCAGCACACATAAGTCCCGATTTTAAGAGTTTTATGATCCAAGTCGCGTTGCGACGTGCGGTGCTCGTGACAGTGTCATGGTTAATTTATTGATCCATTAATCTTTATATAGGCCTTATACTTTATAGGCCTTAAACTTTCATTCGCTCAAAAGATGCCCAAAGGATAGAGACGCCTATCATCGTAACTAAGAGAGCTTGTATGCACTCTCAGCGTTTCATCTAAGTCGTGGACGATGGTTGTTTCTGGAAAGATATGTTAATACATACATACCTCTATTGCACCTTGCTACCTGAAAATCCGCTCACATATGTCTGGATTGTTGGAAATCAAAAATTAATAGTGATTTTCCTGCGAAGTGTAGATTATAAATAAAAGTTCGCATATTTAATTATCACAATTACGTTTTTATTAGCGTTTTTTTATTTTATCATTCTTATTACATAAACATATTTATTATTACCTTTTATTTTTTTTTTGATTTTAGCCAATCTTTTTTCAGTTTTATTGAATTGTTTTTTTTTAGTTTTTTTCCTGTTTTGGATTAGTGATTTTTTGGTTTACTTTTATTCCATTTGGTTTCCGATATAGTTTGTTACTGATGATTTTAACCCGCTCGGAAAGGAATAGGGCGTTACCTCAGAATACGAATGAAAACTTGGTTGCTACAATGCCGAATGTACCGCGAACATCGGCCAAGTCGATTGTTACTACCACAGTGGCCCCGAGTGCCGGTATAACAGCTTTTCCACTACTACCGCGGTTATAGCGCTAGCGATACAACTTGCGATAGCAATAATAGCTTTACAGAGGTTTCGCAGGTGACTAATACTTCAATAGACTCTCCTGAGTTTAGTAATATGACACAAGGAGAATGAGGCGGGAATTTCCGTAGAGAGACCTGCGACGCAACAGTCCTAAGCAACTGGAGCAGCAGAGGTCTGGTAATTGTTCGGTATTCTGCGGGACGAATTCTCGAGTCAAATGCAGTAATTTCAGCGGGCAATGCAACAGGATATCGCTCGATCGGTGGAGCCTGAGTATCCTGGTGTAGGACCTGGATGACAACAGGGTTTGGGACAAAATTCATCACCCTTCAATATGTCAACCAGTTACGCTGGGCTGTAAATAATAGGGAAGGAATATTTTATTTGGCGAATGGGGTCTTAAATTTGATGGCTTGTTGAAATCAATGAGCGCTGAAGACTTCGTCTTTAGATTGGACGTACTTAGCCAGGATTATAATTGTTCATTTAATGATATCCTCCTCGGATTTCACCTCTTCTTCACCAGAGGATTAAAGTGTATAGAGAGACAAAGATGAGAATTTTCGGCGAAGTCTCGCACAGAATAAAAAGGGCACGTGAACGGTAAAAGCTTCGTTAGAAAATAAGGAGGGAAATTTCAGCGGCATCGTTATACTAGGGTCGAGACACACGTCTGTATACGCGACTTTGTATTATTGGTCAGGAGATAGTGAGTTTGTTAGATAGTGGCGCGACAGTAACATGTTTGGGACGAGACTGTTTAGAATTTGTGGGCAAAGCTGGCCTTCAGATACAGGATTTTTGAACTCTCATTAGAACCGCAGATGGTACTACGCACGAAATAATCGGTCGCGTTTGTGCACTCGTTAATTTTGGCCAAACAACGCAGCACATTACTTTCTATTTAGTGCCTTGAACTTTTCTTGGAAGTGATTTTATGAAGGCTTTTATTATGTTTCTTCACTTGGAAATTATAACGACAACCGGGATTTGTGTCGATGAAGAGACGAAAACAGCCTTCATGTCATAAATCACAATTTGACCATAGAACAGCGACGGAAATTGAATTTAGTCATATCTATGTTTCCCTACTGCTTAAAAAAGGGTCTTATCGATACATTCATCCATACAAAACTAATGTTAGCGGAGGTTGATAAGATGCTTGACCTCGGTGTCATTGAGCTTAGCGAAAGTCCATGAAGACATTCGGTTATCTTGGAGCCATCCAGTTACTTTGGTCCGGTTGTGTTTGTTCGCTCGAAAGCTAAATGCACTGACGGTCAAGGATGCCTATCCTATGCCACACATCAAGGGTATGTTTAGCCGTTTGGGTGGCACAATTTTTATTTCCAGTGTCGATCTTAAAGGTGCATTCTGGCAGTTTCCACTAGACCTATCCAGTAGAGAGAAAACCACATTCACAGTACCATGACGACTACTCTATCAATTCACCGTCATGCCCTTAAAATGATCCCATCGGCGCTTCGTGATAGGGATATTTTGAAAAATTCTTCAGATTTTACAACACACCTAGATTTGTTGTCAAAAGTAGCTGAAAGGTTAGCAGGAGCAGGACTGACCATAAATGTGGCAAAATCAAAATTATTTTTCAGAGTTGCGATATCTAGGTTATATAATCGGAGGTGGCAAAATCTGATCCGCCTAAAGCGGAAACTATCAGTCGTTTTGATTACCATAAAAAAACTGAGCAAGCGCTGAGCTTCCTGGGCAACAGGCTGGTCTTTGACACTCTAACGAAGGGTAAACATATCAAGTTTTCGGAAGAGTCCAAAGTCGCGTTTGATCGCCTCAGAAGGCCTAATGTCAAATCCGATTTTTGGCCACCCAGATTTCACCGGGCATTTCTACTTTCAGTGTGATGCGTCTGATGTAGGTGTGGGAGCTGTTTTTCAGAAAGACGATTCTGGTGAGGAGCATCCCATTTGTTCACACAAATTAACATCGATGCAAAGGAGCTATTCAGTCACTAAACCTGGCTGTTGTCTTCGTGATTAAGAAGTTTAGGTCCTACGTCGAACTTATACCCTTAAATTTCTTATGTCACATAAGGACTTTAGTGGTCGGTTAGCCCGATGAAGTGTCCAGTCATATGGCTTCACAATAGAATATAGGCAGGGGAAACAGAATGTATCATACGATACATTATCACGATATAATATGGATGAAGTCTCTGCAGATGTGGAAGGACTGATCGATCTCAACTCAAATGCTTTTAAGTCCGACAACTACTTGCAACTCATCTCTACAATAGAACAGTTGCCTGACATAAAAGCAGTTGAAAGATTCGTCTATAAGAGAGTACAATTCTATGATAGTGTGGCAATAAATGAGGATTTCTCATGCAATCTGTGGGTGCCTCACGAATTGACCAAATTCATCATCGAAAAGTCACATAACTCCCCGCAGGCTTTGCACGGAGGCATTGGAAAAACGTGGAGCAGGGTTAAAGAGTATTTTTATTGACGAAACCAGAATACTTAGGTTCGCGATTTTGTGGTGAATTGCAAGATATGTCGGAAAACCAAACCGGCTAGCATTACTCTTCGTCCGCCTATAGGAGCGGAATCGTTTAGCGAATTTTCGTTGATTATCTGCGTTCTTACCCGTGGTCGAAAAATAGGAACAGTTTTATTTTTATTGTGTTGGACTATCTCACGAAGTTCGTTTTATTAAAGGCAATGCCGAAAGCTAGCACTCAGAATGTTGGAAATTTTCTTATATCGGAAGTGTTCCACAAATTTGGTACCCACGAGTTACTTGCGTCCGACAATGGGAAGCAGTTCGTTTATCAGGAGCTTAATAATTTGTTGGACGACTTCGATGTGAGGCATTTGAGAACTGCAATACATGCACCACAGGCTAACGCTTAAGAGCGCGTAAACCAATCGATATTGACCGCAATTCGGACATGCTTACTGGAGGCTAATACTGAGTGGGACAAGAATTCGTCCGAAATTGAATTTTCCTTTAGATCCTCAGTGCAGTCTTTGATTGGTGTCACACTGTATTTCGCCTTGTTTTGGGTTAATATGATAGGTTATGGCAGCATATATGTATTGACCAAGAAACGTAAGAGCCTAGAGAACCCCGAGATTAATATCGTCCCCAATGCTATTCGGCAGGGCCTGGTGAGACAGAAAATACTCGAAACAATACGCGATGTCGACAGGTTAAATTCATAAATTCATTCGGTTAGGAAGCTTACCACCGTAACTTCCAACACAGCGACTTCAAGAACAATTTAAACTCGAAACTGGCTCGAAAATTTATAAAGTGTAGAATATTGCCACCGATGAGCAGTAGTCTATACGAAGTGAAAGATTTTCAGAGGAAATCTTTGGGTATTTTTTACGCCATAGATTTGAAACTAAAGTTTTAATCATTGGTGGTTCTAGTCCTAACAATTTCCCTTTGTAAAGTGAAATGGGAGAAAAGATTTGTCTCTATGGGTCACCTCTGTAACAATAAAATGCGAAAAGTGGAAAGGAATATTTTATTTGACTGATATTTAATTCTTCTTAAATTATATCATTATTTTATTTTACTTCCATACACATATATAATTTTCTTTTACTAGGCTTCATTTAATTGAATTGCACTTAGTCTGAGTTATTATTATTTTTATTTGTTATTTAAATTTGTTATAAAAATTTGGCTTAGCTTTATTACTCGTATTATTGAGTTTTTTCTTTTTATTTTCAGATTTATTTATTTAGTTTCATGTACATATAAAGCCTGTTTTTTATAAAGGTATAGAACTTAAAGTTGGCATTAATTTTCAAGATGGCGACCGATTTAACAGCTGTCAAGTGATTTATTCTCAGTTTGGTTTGGCAATTCATCATGAATAGACTCATGCCTGAACAACGCTTGCAAATAGTGCAATTTTCATTTTTCATAAGTGAATTTTTTTCCAATTTTCATAAGCGAATTGTATTTAACGATGAAGCGCACTTCTGATTGAATGGCTACGTCAACAAACAAAACTGCCGCATTTGGAGTGAAGGTAATCCTCAAGTGTATGTGGAAATACCGTTACATCCAGAAAAACTGACTGTTTTGCTGGTGGAATCATTGGTCCGTACTTTTATAAAAACGATGGTGGCCAGAACGTTACAGTCAATGGTGATCGGTATAGAGCCATGTTACTAACTTTTTCATTCCTGAATTGAATAACCATGATGTCCAGAAGATGTGGTTTCAACAAGACG
The DNA here is from genome assembly GCA_023159175.1 of Wohlfahrtia magnifica. NCBI lineage: Eukaryota > Metazoa > Arthropoda > Insecta > Diptera > Sarcophagidae > Wohlfahrtia > Wohlfahrtia magnifica. Next base: position 99,600 of record JAKWBJ010000333.1, on the reverse strand, counting down.
GCGGAACATTTCACACAGCTCGTGCCACAGTTCTATACTTCTACAAAAAACACCCTATATATGTACCATATTTACTTTTTTATTTAGTTATGTATTATTCGTTTTTATTTAATTCTACAAGGATTATGTATGTTATTTGATTTATGGATTATTATCTACTTATTTTACTGTATTATTTATTTATTGAGATTACAGAGCACTTATTGGTTATCGGTTTTTATTTATTTTCTTATTATTGATGAACTTAATACCCTTTCCATTTCACTACATTTATTGTTTATATTATTATTTTTTTATATACATATGAATTATTTGATTTTGTTTTTTTAATTATACCTCCACTGCACTTTTCCTACATCTTGTTGAAACACTCTATACTTCGGCCACGGTTGTGTTACTATTCTTATTTATTCTTCGTACCTATATGTGCATACCACCTTGATCAAAAAGTTCCCTGAATTTATTCAGAAAATTAAAAATACAAGTTTATTCATCTAAATCTATATTGTCCCCGTCAAAGTAATCCCCATCGACAGCAACACAATTATGCCAGCGCTTGATCCAATCTTCGAAGCATTTTTATATTCGGTTTTCGGTACGTCCATCAGTGCTTACTTACCATTATTTCCTTTCGGCTGCTGAAACGCGTTCCCCGTAATGGCTTCTTATCTCGATTAAACAGAAAAAAGTCACAGGGAGCCAAATCAGGTGAATTCGGTGGCTTTTGGATTGTGTTTGTTGCATTTTCCCTCAAAAAACTTCGAATAATAATGGCACTGTGCGACGGTGCGTTATCATGGTATAAAATCCACGAGTTTTCTGCCCACAATTCTGGTCTCTTTCGACGAATTGCTTCACGTAAACGTCTCATAACGCCCAAATAACACTCTTTGTTTACTGTCTGGCCTTCTGGCAAATATTCATGATGCACTACACCATTGTAATCCATGAAAACCGTGAGCATTGCCTTCTTTTTTGAATTAACGACGTGGTTTTTTTGGTCTCGGCTCATTTGGTGAACGTGATTCATTTGCCTAATGTCTGGATTGCGTGTCGTACTCTTAAACCCACGTCTCGCCTCCAGTAGTGATCCTATTGATGAATGTGGGATCGGACTCAGCATCGCAAAACATGACTTTTGTGACCTCAACACGGTCTCTTTTTGTATAAAATTGAGGTCTTTCGGCGTCAATTTTGCTGCTACATGATCGAAACCCAAATCATTAACCAAAATGCCTTGGACGGATCCATAGGCAATGTGCAAGTCCTCTGCTATCTCTCTGATGGTTAATTTGCGGTTATTGACCAACATTTCTTTTACTTTATCAATGTTTTCATCGGTTTTCGAAGTCGATGGTCTGCCACTGCGATCACCATCATCGATTGACTCACGACCACTTTTAAACCGCTCGTGCCACTGGTAAATGACCGTTTTCTTTAGAGAACCGTTGCCGAAACAATTTTTAAACGTTCGCGCACCATTAAATCCGATTTTTACGCAAAATTTAATACAAGTTCGTTGTTGAAAATTTAAATCCATTTAAATTTGGCTACGTAACTTTTGCAAACGTTAAGCTATAGCGCTAAAATTTAGCGAAAATATCAACAACAGATGTACCAACTTGACAAAAAATAAGTAAATCGGAACGATTGGACCGCCTCGCGGTTATTCCGGAACCTTTTTGGTCGACGTGAGATGTTTTATACGTGAAATTAATGGAGCCTTTATGAAGGAATTACCCTTATCTTAAATTCCTATCCTCCCTCGAAGATCGTCCTTTGTCGGTACGAATAAGACCTGAAAAGGAAAAAAGAAATCTATATTGAAAAATAATCTGTAGGCAGTGGTGTAAGATATTGAAATTTTATTTATCATCTACATCAATTATCATTATCATCAAACAATATAAAAATTATTATAATTTTTTTATTACTAAAAATTTGATTTAAATATTAATGCTAAATTTAAACTTCCTTGAAAAAACTTTTTTTAGCGAACACAAACAATTTTTCAATTATTTTTTTTTTATACAACGTATCTTTTTGCTTTCTACCAATATAATGTATATTTTTTTTTCAAATCGAAAAATTTGGAAAAATTCAAATTTAAAAGCCTGCTAATTTTTTTTAATTCCTCTCTTTCTCAAAATAAAAACAACATTATAATTTCTTATTATAAAATTAAAAAGCCTGTTCAATTTTTTAATTTTACCTATCTAAACAAACACTTCATAATTTTATAGTACTATAACGTTAGGTCTTAATTAGCAAAAAAATAATAATAACTAACCTTTAAACGTTCATTACAAAACCAAGAAATTTTAGAACATTGTGACAAAAAAATTTATTTACCATAATTTTTACTATGAAATGTTCCTATTATATTTCCTTGCATATCCTCTAAAATATAATAATGATGACTCATCTTTTCTTTTACTCTTGTTTTAAGAAAATGTGGCGCAAGTTTAACATTTATTCGTTTTTCAAAATAGCTTTTAATTAAATTTCTTCTAAATACTTTCTGTCCGACTTCAAAATTTTGTGGCCTATACCGAAGGTTATAAATGATATGCTTATTCTGATTAGCTATCCGTATCTGTTTTCTTATATCATGTGTTAACAATTGGAGTTATATCATTGAAGTATTATGTTAAATCAGAAAAGAGCATAATATGGAGAAGTATCGATAAACTGATTATATGTATTTAGTAAAGCACAACCAATTTTCTCATCCTAGAGACGGTGATCAGATTTTAAATATGCTCTTTTTCCTGCTAAAATTGATCTATTTAAGCGTTCGGAGGCGTTAGGTTGAGAGAAGTAAAGTGCAGTATATGTATGTTTAATCCCATAAGTTGTTAAAAAAGCATTCAATTGGTTTGCTCGAAATAGACTACCGGTTTCGCTAATAACTGCCTCAGGCACTCCATATGTGTGAAATATCTGTTTCTAGAAAAAATCCTGTGCAGATTTTAATATAAATTTTTTAAGTGGATACAACCAGTTAAAGTTACTAAAATGATCTAGTACAATAAGAAGAACTAAATTACTTGACTTGCTGCACGGATATGGTCCTAAAAGATCAATATATAAACACTGAAATGGCCGTAAAGGTATAACCTGATTACCAATAAGTGGTTTAGTAATGAAATTTGGTGTCTTCGTTGTTTTACATAGTTCACATTCTCGTATATAATACCATACCCGGCCAAATAAAATATCTTCTCAATAACTCCAGTGTTTTTACCATTCTGCCATGAGCATGTATAGGAGTATCATGAGCTCTAGTATTACGTAGTTTTAATGGTATCCAAAGTTTCCAACATAATTTTTCATCTTTATCAATTCCGTTATAATGATCTTTTCTATAATAAATAATGTATAATAATGTATCTATTACCTTCATATCTGGATACTTTGAAGCATTTTCAATAAATTTTTGTTTGAGTTCTTGACAATCTGTATCTTTAAAATGAGATGATTCAAGATCAATTTGAGATTCAGCTACTTCTAATGCAGCTATTTCGGCAGATGGAATAGGTAACAGAGCATCCGGAACTATATGCTCTTTACCTTTACAATTATTTATGGTAAATTTATATGCTTGTAACTTAAAAACCCAAAAAGTACAGGTTCTGTTGTTTTACACTCTCAAATACTGTCTGAGGTTCTTCTGTCCATTTATATATTTTCTTAGTTGACAAGACTTCAGTAATAGCATATACAATTAAAGAAAAATTTTCAATAAATCATCTATACCAACAAGCTAGACTAAGGAAATCTCTAACTTGTTTTAAAGTTTTTGGAACATGCCATTCTGATATCGCTTCTACTTTCTCAGGAGCAGTTGTAATTTCTCCATTGCCTATAACATACCCTAAGTACTTCACGTGAATAACACAAAATTTCGATTTAGCTATGTTCAAAGTTAAATTTGCCCTCCTAAGTTGTGAAGCTATACGAACCAATGTCTCTAGGTGAGTAGTAAAATCTTCTATATGGTAACCATCTCATTCAAATAACGGAATCAGAATGCCTCAGATCAGGTGGTATAATTTTGTCCATTAATCGACAAATCGTCTGTGCAGCATTACACAATCCGAAAGGCATAACTCTAAACTGCTATAGTGGTCTACCCGGTACTGTAAAAGCAGTTATACTTCTAGACTCATCATATAATGGAATCTGCCAATGTGTGTTTTTTGCTCCAGTTTCGTTATTATGTTAGCATTAGGTAATCGTGCAAATATCCCTGCAATATTCGGAAGCGGATAAGCATCCTTCTTTACTTTTCTCACATCTAAGCATAGACGAACCTTATATGGTTTTATCACCAACCTCCTAGGTGAACTGCAATTTCTCGACGGCTGGAGAAACTCGATAAAATCGTGACTTAACTGGTGTCGAATTTCCTACATCAATTAAATGCTTAATAAGACTCGTTCTCCCAATACCTTCCTTTTCAAAATTCGGAAATAATTCAATAACAGTATTAAGCTGTGAACGTTGACTAATGCTGAGAAAAAAGTACCCTCCATCCAATGATGCTTTACACGAATTCAATGAACTAGATTTGTCATTAGATTAAATAGATAAAGTCCATATATTACATGCGGATAAATTGTAAAACTCTTTTAAAGTAATAACATCTACAGAGCCAATTATGTCTGGAAAAAGTTCAAAACTTTTTATAAAATCGATACCCAAGATTAACCTTTAATAAATAGAAGAAATTATAAATAGTCTTAAAAATTTACTTTGATCGTTGAATTTTATTTTTATATCAAGCCAATCACAAACAGTCTGAGATTGACCATCAGCAGTCTTGTCATAATGCTTACATTTAGTATAATTAAGAAATTTAGGAAAAACAGAAAGTGCTAAGTCAGACCCAAAACAACTAATATTAGCTTCAGTGTCTAAAAGTCCAAGTTCTTTAAAATCTAGAAATTTAATTTTAGCATAATAACGTAAGTCCTTTTGTTTTGATACTATTGCAGAAATGAGAATACTTAGAAAAATTTGTTTATTTCTGTCATATTTATATACGTAAACGTAAAGCAGATCGTATATGGTTTTTAGCAACATCATTTGATATAGAAAAAACATTACAAAAATCCTTTCTTTTTTGACGATAAATTTTACATCTCTTGTGATAAGGGAGTCGTGGCATTATTAATTTAGAGATATCGTTATCAAAATAATCATCGACTTGTTTTGAGCGTTGTGATAGATTAATTTCACTGTTAGAAATATTTTCAGAATCAGTGCAGGTAGATTTGTCTTGATTTGTTTTGAAAGTGCAGCTGTCAAATTTTGTCTTTCACAAGATTTGACTGCCGAAAGTTTTTTGAAAATCCTTGTTTTTTCCAACGCAATTTTGACAATTAGGTTTGTAAATATCTTTAACATCACATCTATAACAAAATATTTTTCTATTTTATAGACAGTTTTTCCAATGACGACCAAATTCATCGCAGTTCCAACATTTCAATACAGATTCATTCTGTTGGATTGCATTTATAGTGCCAGATAAATTTTCATTTTCAGTATTACAATTATGATTAGCTATTATTTCAGTAATATATTTGCGTGCAACAATGTTTTTATTTCGTAACGTCAAATTTTTACGAACACGTTCTTCACTTAAGGAAATCTCTCTCATTTGAACAAGTTTACGTAAGTGTGATATTGAATGAATGGGTACATATAGATATACATATCCTGTTGAATATCTGGCCATAAATTTTGAGTTAAAATTTCTATTAATTCGGAATCTGACATCGGTGTAGATAAGCGATTCATAATAGTCAATACTTAATCAAAGAAAGAATCAAAGGATTCACCAGGTTTTCGTTTTCTATGCCTGATCTCTTCTCTAATATCATAAGAGCTTTTAAACTCTTTATTCTACATGTAAGCAATTTGGAGATCCGTCAAATTTGAGGTTCCAGTTTTGTATAACCGAAGTAATCTTGTCCACATGCATGTTAACATTTCGTAATGATAAATTACAAAATTTGAAAGGTTATTTAAACGTTGAGATTCGTGGAAATTAAATTGCACATTATTATCATATGAAACATTATTACTATTACCAGAATTAGAAATGAGATTTAAATTGTTCAAAAAACGAGAAATATTGGTCTCTATTAAACGACTTATTTGATCGTAATCAATTCCTTTACTTCGAAGAGATTGTGTTCGAAATGTGTTCTGTGACTCTCATTTGTGTTAGAACTATTTTGAATTTCCTGAGGGGTATTTTCCTCAACGATCTCTGAATCAGAAGGATTTAACTGAAGATTATGATCTTGATTTAAATTATGATTACCACTCTGTGCATTATAATGTTTTGATATCGCGCCCTTAGCCCTAACTTTAGAAAATCGGGATGATATTGTCTTTGAGCTAATAATTAATTTTCTTAGCTCGCGGAGTTAACACACAAGTTTACATACTGGATAATCAGAAATTTTAGAAAGATATGTCTCCATATATTCCCTATTATAAGCATGAGAGCACTGATTATTTAATAAACTTTCATCTACATCATTCATTATCTATGTATATACATGACACAGAAGGTTCTAAACTGATTGGAGCAAGTGACAATGTTGGCGCTAAATTCATTTGTGGAGATGTTCTTTCCATTGCCATTTTTGATGAAACGTCAAATTCAAACCTTATATATTAAAAAAAATTAAATATATATTAAAAAAAATTAAATATTTTATTAAATATTTCAGCTAGTTCTACAAATGTATGTTTTTTTATTTTTTTAACTAAAATTAATAAAACAAGAACAAAAATTACCAATTAACTTATTTGATAAAAATAAATAGATGGTAACACAATCGAATAATTCAAAAGATTTATTGTTATAAAATCGATAATTGAAAAACCTAAATACATACATACCGTAACTGAACGAAATCAAAACTAAAATTGAGTTTATATATAATAAAAACCAGATATTTATAATTGTATGGATGTTTTCTTACTAGATTGAGCTTGACAATTTTAAACTAAAAGATTATTTATACTATAGATTTAAAACCAGTATGCTGAGAATTGTACAAACATGAGAGTTTCCCTCAATCTTTCCACTGATGACAGAACAGCAACCTTTGCGATCTTCTGCATTATTAATAAATTGGTCATTAATTTGCAGATAGCAAAAATAAATAAATTCTAAATATAGATTAAAGTTTAACATCACTAACCAGATTAAGAAAATGCTATCCACCTTTACAATCCTGAGAAGTATAGAAACCATTAGGAAAAACTTTCCCAAATCAGAAAAAGATTTATCAAAGTTAAACGGTCAGAATATTCAAATTAAAAATTTTCAAATATCTGCAGAATTTCAGAAACACTTGATAAATTATTTCCAAGCTAAGCCCATGAAATCTAAATATTTATAGATTTCTCATCTAAAGTATAATTTTTATTGTTTTGATTGAGCAGTACGAAAGAGAAGTTTCAACGCGAACGAAAAGTTATATTATATATTATATATAATATATAATATAATAATATATATATATATATATATATATCGTAATATATATATATATATATATATATCGTATATATATTATATATATATATATATATAAATTATATATATAATATATATATAATATATATACGTATATATATATACATATAATATATATATATATATATATATATATATATATTATATATATAAATATATATTATATGTATATATATAATATACTTATATAATATTTATATATATAATATAATATATATATAAAATATATATATATTATTATATCTATATATATATATATATATATATATATATATATATATATTATATATATATATATATATATATATATATATATATATTATATATATATATATATATATATATATATATATATATATTTATTTATATATATATATATATATTCTCGTTCTTGTGATTTAACGCCGCTTGATTTTTTTTTCTGTGGCCGTTTGAAAGACCGGGCTTATGTGAAGAAACCACAAACAACTGACACTCTGTAAGAGCAAATTCGGCGCTGCATTTACGATATAAGCGAAGATCTGTTGCAAAATGTGGTTCAAAATTTTGTGAAAAGAGCGGACGTCTGCCGTGCTAGAGGTAGACATTTGCCCGACATTATTTTCCATTATTAAGACCCATATTTCTAATTTAAATTAGTGTGAATAAAACTGAATTTGTAAAAAATGTGTATTTGAACCAGTTTACTTCCTAACCTCAAATTTGCCCACCCTTTATATGTACATATTTGCAAATATAAAATACAACAAATTATATACGAAATTATTGCAAAAAAAAAGAGTTTATATGGAGTATAAAGTTATTTATCAAATAAATGCATTTTATAAAAAGTCGATATACAAAAGTTTTTCTTTCTCTCTGGTTCACGAGACACCCATGTAACCAAATTTGTTGTACACCGAATTAAAACTAAGTGGCCTACACTTCGGAAACTAGTCGCTGCTGACCTAAAGCTCTTTTCAATTTGATCTAAGAATGACATACGTAAATAATTGCATATTTATTATTAGCGTGAAAATGTTTGCTTGTTACCTAAGAATGTTTACTAATTTTTTAGTTTATACCATTTCCACATTACAATATATAATATTTTTTAAAATCGTATACACATTTTCTAAAATATATTGTAAATTTTATCAAATTATTATAAATTGTTTTGTTCAATTGATTTGAATTGCTGTTTTTAATTGTGTGGAAAAAAGTACCAAAAAAGAGTAAAAATACCCCACATAATTTAATATACAAACAGTCCATCATTGCTTTACATATGTCACGTAACACCGTTGAAAAATTCTATTTTCTACAGAATACTACGTTACAGCAACGTAATATTAAAATTTAGTAGGCATTTACATTGATTCACATATATCAAAAGCGAACAGCTCTCACATTACGTTACGACAACGTTCGGCTAATTCTACCTTAAAACATGATGAAATTATATAAGGCGAAGACTTATTAAAAAGAACAATCCGAGGATACGTTATACCATATCGTATTGCAAACAGTGTTGACACAACTTCGAATTTTTTTTAACCAAATTTCAATAAAAAGTACCAAAAAATAACCAAAATTTTAATACAAAAACATCCATTTTATAGAAATATTAATTAAATATAGACCGGTCTAACACAGCTTGGTATAATACACAATTGATAACTTTGTGATCAACTTTTTAACTTATTTGTGCAAAATTTTAGTTAAATAGCCCTTCCTGTTAATGAATCCAAAAATACCCGAACCAAAGAGTAGCGTCGAAGTGAAATATTTGCTAAATTTCGTAAATGTCGAAATATGTGCCAACAAAATAAAAGAGCAGCTAGAGAACTTCGATTGCTAACCGAAGCTTGTCATGAATATGTTACATCGATTTCAACGTGCAGTTCAAAATTGATGATTTTGATATGAATTAATAGACCTCTAGATCAGCAAAAATTGTTCAAAGATGATATATTGAAGGCGTTACTTCATAAACACTGTTGTCAAATTATTTGCAAAATTATACGAAGGCACACAAGTAAAACGTTTGTGTATCTCAAGAGTTCATGTCGAGAGACTTTAAAGGATATACTTTAAGAGCATGTGCGAAATGTTCAAAACCCATAAAAAATATTGCAGCATCCAATTATTACGACGAAAAATGAATTCATATTGAAAACCCATAGTGCAAGCTTTGGCAAAAAATACCCGAAATATTCGACAAGACGTAAAGCCGTTGTAGTCCACCAAGGTAGATGTAAAAACAAGTTAAAACTATAAAATATTGGTTCGAAGGTTTTGTCTTACCTGCCTTATATTTCACACCTTGTCTATCCGACAAACATTTTTTTCGATCGAATACTTTTCTTTTTAGAAATTGGCTTGATTCGTTCTTGTCCTCAAAAAAATGAGCAGTCTTTTGGCACGTAGTGCACATGTTGTCTTTAAGATAAAAGAGTGTAACAGATTTTTCTAATATAGAGTATAATATTGATAGTTATATTTCATTATTATGAGATATATTACATGACATAAATATTTATTTTAAATTATTAATGATTCAAATTTAACGGAAATCAGTTTAGAAATAGTATTCTCTATTTTCCTCTTCTCCTTATTATTTCATAGATAAATATTAATATTTCATTCACGATAGTCATTATTTCATGGATTATCTAATTAGAATGTGAGCTGATAATGTTAGAATGGCTAAAAGAGGAACTTTGTTAGACATTATTTATTTAACATTACACTGAAGGACATAATTATATTTATTTAAATTTAACTATTTACATTTATGTAAAGAACTACAGCATAGTGATTAGAGTTAGCAACATTGCTTATCGATAGCTGTACCGGTTATTATGCACTCTTCATTATTACAGACCTAATAAATTAAGAGGTATAAATAGCTAATAATCACGTTGTAACTGTCCTTTTTATTGTGGTTATCAGGTGATAAAGCTATTTATAGTGATAAAGCTAATTGTTATAATACGTTTGAAGTGGTGTACATAACCATAAATATTTTAAATTAATTATTAAATTCTGTCAGAAATTAATTTTATTTGATATATACATCAAGTCACATATTTTGAAGTCAAAGTTAAAATATATTTTTTTAGCTTTAATCCCAAATATTATTGGTAAGTTGGTGTTATATATAAGTTAAGTAACTATTAACTTTAGGATTTTATAGGGTTTTAATGCACGTTAAATTAAGTTGCAGTTGACACTTAATTGAATATGCATAAAGGGATGATTGGAATACGATGATTTGCGTGCTCATGTTGAAGTTTATGAAGGGTTTCAAGTCAGGTGTCTACAATTCTTTAAATTTAATTTAAATTAATGCGAAGGAAGTTTATTATAAGGAAAACTACAAGATTCAACACTACATGAGCTGTCTCAGTTTTGGAAGTCTCCACAAAGGAAAGAAAACTATAAATTTTAACCCATATCCTGGTTAAATTAATCCTGAAGCCAAGTTAAATTCATTCTATAGCCCAGTTTATGTAATGTTAAAGTTTCTAAGAAGAACACCGTATGATACAACCTACAATGAACTACAAATCAATAGACGATTGAAGTAATATCACCATAATTTGTAATCTTTATCAGAAAAATTTTCATCTGAGTGAAAGAGTTCTATTTAGTTGAACAGAGATGTCTTTCAAATAAAGGAATTTAATTTAAAGAAGAAAACTAGAAAAGAAGAACTAAAACATGTGACGTCATCATTAATGATAAGATTATTAAATTAAAATAAGTATAGCTTAAAATATCACAATAACAACTTAACATTAACATGTAAGCAGTATAACAGTTTGTATATTTGTTTTCTCTCTGTTCAGTAGTAAACATAACATAACATAATTATATTAAATAACATGGTAAAATAATGATATTTTTATGTTAAATAAATAAATACAGATAATTAAATTAATAAATTGTTTTATAAAATGCTAACAAAATTTTTTATTTAAATTTTATTTTCATATTTAATACTTATAACTAATAATAACTTACTATATAAATTGAACTAATATATTGTCTAATACTATCATTAATTTAAATATTAATATTATTATTAGCATGTTAAATTATTTTTGTATATTATATCTACAAATTAAACTATTTAAAACATTTTACTAATTCTATTTTCTAATAGTTACAGTTCTTGGAGAATTTGAGCTCAACCTCTACAGAGTGGGTAACATTTGAATATATGTTAACAAAAAAAAAAAAAACTAAACCGACTTTTTCAAGACACCGGAAAACCGTAAGTTATAGTATACAAAATAATTAACATGCAATCGCTTTAACTGAAAATATCAATTCATAATCTTAAAAATGAAATTTAAATTTAAAAATGATTTTTTTTACTTATATAACTAATAGTATTTAATTATATACATTAATTTTGATATTAATAATTATATAAACATATTGTATTATTTATTACTATGTATATGAAAACTTAATGAAAATTTTGTTAATTTTACATGAAAAGTAAGTTATCTTATAACATTTAAATGAGTAATCTGATATTAATAAATAAATTTGATTAGATTGAAATGAAAAGTTTTGAGTAATAAGATTTAATAATGGGAATGCAGATAAACGGAAAGGAAATTATGATAGCATGTTAGTCTTTTAGATCATATTTTTTAGGGAAAGATACAGTACAATTATGGGTGAACACTTAGTATCTTTGTGAAGTGGGCCGGTATAAATTTCAAAGTGTTCATCGTGACAACAACACCTGTCACCAAAACATCAGTAATATATCTCCCTGATTACTGCAATAGCCCTATTTGTTTGTTAATTAGAGTTCAGTCAAGTCTTGGAAAGAAGTAGTTTCTCTTTTCTAGCGTGTAGTACTAGGTGTTTAATGTTCAAGAACCCTCCCCACTCCGGCGAGCTCAGCCTTTCAAGCTTTCCAAGCACCGAACATTGAAGCCAATGAATGAAAGAGTGAAACGCATTCAGATTCAAAAATCGCTACACAGAATAGAAATGGCGCCCAACGTGTGGCCAATGGCTTTATTTAAAACTAGTGGTTTGCAAATGAATTCGATAGAAATGTCGAATTCGATCCTTTTCAGTTTTTTTTAGTAGAATAGTCTCAAACTGATAGGTAATTTTGTTTTCAGTTTTGATTTGCATTTTACTATCCATTTTTAGAATTATTGCTCTTTACTTGTCATGAGACTTAACAGGGTATACAAAGTCCTGGTAATGCAGTGATAAGTCAAGTATGTAAATTTACTTTTACTTTTTGTATCTGCAAATGTGAGTTAGTCATTATCGGATCGATTGCGATTTGGTTCATAATTTGCAATTCACGGCAGATATTTTTTTTGTATATATAACCATTTAGTTTCAACAGATGAATGTATTGTTATGTAAGTCATAAATTTTCTGCTTGTAAAGAATTTTCATTTGCGACATATCTCTACATTCTAAAAATTTTGGATTTTATAAGGGTAATTCTATATTAAAGATGTTTTATTTTGTTATCTGTTCTTTTGAAGTTTTGATGCATTCCCATATAACCATATGATTTTGTTTTAGAAAGATTGATTGATTTTTGAAAGTTTATTGTCTTTTTGCAAATTGTAGGTTAATTTGTTATAGTTTTGTTGGAGGTAATGTCTAAAAGAAAAGGAAAGTCGAAAGTAGTAATATTGTAGAAGAACCAATTAGTGATAGCCAGATAGATTATACGTTTGATGAGAATTCAGAAAATCCCTTTATTCCTAGACCAAGAATTTGTGAGAGTCCAATTATAACTAGATCTAGGGCATAAAATATTAATCTTTCAGTTAAAGAAAACACAGAAAATCCATTTGCCTTAAAGCATAGAATAGCAAAAGTCCAGTTGTACCTCAAATTTTGCATCAGTCTACACAAACTAGGAATTACACCATAATCTGTCTTCTTCCTTACAACAGTCTGAACTAGTAGCAAATATGAGTAATAATAACGAAGGAAATAGTTTGCCACTCAATGGTTCTCAAACAGCTCCATCAGTTTCTATTAATGTTAGTGACTTAAATATGTTGACATCAAGGTTAGAGCAAGTTTTGTCTTTGAATTATAATGCATTTATGGGTGAAATATCTACATTAAGGCAGACATTAGCAGAAGGTTTTAATCGTAACCAAAATTCTTACGTTCCACAGATAGGAAATTCAAATAATAACAGGATCCATTCAAATAATAACTCTATACATAACCAAAGCTTAAACTCTGATGCAGGTAGAAGTGCATCGTCTAATGATACGATTAGGCTTGATAGATGGAACATCTCTTATGATGGCTCCGATGATGTCCATGATTTTTGTTTAAGATCGATACTTTGAAAGATAGGTGGAATTGTCCAGATAGTTATGTCGCTTCACATTTTCATTCTTTCTTAAAAGGCAAAGCCTACACTTGGTTCTGGTCTTATTTGCACAGTATAATGAGATTAAGTTATCTTTAACTAGGCAGGTCGGTAAAATCGAAAATGATTGTGACAAAATAGTGAGAATGATTGAACGTCGGCAAATGCCAAAAGAATCTTTTGATAATTTCTTCTCAGAAATGATTGCAATGAATGCACGATTGTGACAGCCATTAAGTCCGGAGAAAATGATAGAGCTTATTAAGAATAATGTAAACGAATCTCTGGGTTCACTTTTGTTTGCAACTGATTTATTCAGCTTAGATCATTTAAGGGACACAGCCAGAAGAGCAGAAAAATATATAATAAGGCAGCAGCATATTCGGTTTCAGAGAAAACAAATGTCAGAATTAGAGACAAATAAGGATATAGAAGAAACAAGCATTAATGATTAGGAAAAAGCAGCTTTGAAATATCAGGGTAATCAGAAAAGAGAACGCAAACAGCTCGATACTAGTCGTTTTAAATGTTGGAACTGCGACCAAATTGGTCATTCTTTTTATGATTGTCCGTCTGAAAAACGAAATTTGTTTTGCTTCAGATGTGGTGAAAAGAACGTAACAACTCCGCAGTGTAAGAAACACTCGGGAAACAAGTTCTTGAACGAGTAAAAGAGGGTTCCTCGTTCACCTCTGAAAAGCCCTCAGATTATAAACCTCAGACTAAAGTTGATGAACCGAAATGTAAAAAAGTAAATGATAGACCTGTAGTGTATTTGGAAAAGACTGAAGTATTTGATAGCAAATGTGATAGAAGAAATCATGATGAATTTTGTAATACATTTCATAGAAGGAAAGTAGAATATGAAGAGGATAAGAATAAATTACTCAGGAAAAATCTTTTACCAAAACGAATAAAAAATTACGGAGAGAGATATAGAAAAAGAAAAGAATTTAGAAATATCATAGAATCGACAGTTATTAGCGATCAAGTAGATAATAGACCATACGCGTTCTTGGCAAGGATTGTACAAAGCTTTTGTCTAAACTTAAATTAAAATATACTCCAGTTGTTAGCTCTGTTAAAACAGCAGATGGTGGTAGGCAAAATATAATCGGTTTTCTTGAGATAGCTACGAGATACAACAATATTACTAAAAATTATTATTTTATCTATGTCCTAATTTGAAACAAACTGCGTACTTAGGTATACATTTCTGGAAGACGTTTGATATTGCTCCTCAGCTTTTTGTTTCTGAAGTAACGCTAGATAGTGAATCATAATAATAGTAATATTCACATTTTATCCGATTTGGAACTATGTGAATTAAAGAAGGTAATAGAAGAGTTTCCATCATTTAGTAAACTTGGTTTAGGCCGTACGTCTTTAGAAATGCACACAATAGATACAGGCGAGCCATTATCGTTTAAGATGAAACATTATCCACTTTCTCCACCTAGACAAGAGGAAGCTTACAAGGAACTCGACCGTATGTTAAGGCTTGGTGTTATTGAGGAAAGCAACAGTCCATATTGTAGCCCAATAGTATTGGTTAGGAAACCAGGTAAAGTCAGATTATGTTTAGATTCTAGGAAATTAAATATATTGACTAAGAAAGATGCGTACCCATTGCCACATATCAATGGACTTTTAAGTCGTTTGCAAGACACTCATTACATAACAGGTATTGACTTGAAGGATGCGTTTTGGCAAATACCGTTAGACAAGTGTTCAAAAGAAAAGACAGCTTTCGCAGTACCTGGTCGGCCACTGTACCATTTTACAGTAATGCCTTTCGGACTGTGTAATGCCGTACAGAGAATGAGCCGTTTGATGGACAAGACGATTCCTAGTCGACTCCGTGAGAACGTGTTTATTTATTTAGATGATTTGCTTGTATGCACAAAAGACTTTAAAACTCATATTGATATGTTGCGTCAAGTAGCTAGGAGCCTTAGAAAAGCAAATTTAACAATAAATGTAGAACAAAGCCGTTTTTGTCATAAGGAAATAAAGTATTTAAGATATATTGTAGGACAAGGATGTTTAGAAACAGATAAGACCAAGATAGAAGCTATAGAGAATTTTCTTTTACCAAAAAGTCACAGACAGATCCGTAGATTCATAGGCATGACTGCTGGTATCGACAATTTATATCAAATTTTGCAGATTTAGCAGCACCATTGACAGATTGTTTAAAGAAAGGGAAAGATTTTTGCATAACGCCAGAGGCAAAATTAGCATTTGGTAAGTTAAAGGAAGCGTTGACGTCCGCTTCTGTATTAGTACAGCCCGATTTTAAACGTCCTTTTACAATACAATGCGATGCATCTCGTGTTGCAGTAGGTGGTGTACTTATACAGATAGATGATGAAGGTAAAGAAAATCCGGTAGCTAATGTATCTCAAAAATTAAACAAACATCAGAGAAACTATACAGTTACTGAGTTAGAATGTCTTGCTTCAGTTGTAAGCTTGAAGAGATTTCGTCCTTATGTAGAAGGTTTGCCATTTAAAATAGTAACAGACCATTCGAGTCTTAGATGGCTTATGACACAAAAAGATTTGTCAGCAAGATTAGGTCGTTGGAGCTTAAAACTTCAAAGTTTTGATTTTGAGATTGAGTATAGGAAAGGCTTATTAAACAAAGTACCTGTTGCACTCTCAATATTAGACATAGATGAAATTGAAGGTGCTAGCTTACTAAATGATATAGATCTTAATCATCAATCTTTTAATTCGGACGATTACAGTAAACTTAAAGAAAGAAATTGCTAAAAGACCAGATAGTTTTCCTGATACAATTGTTTCCGAAGGATATATTTACCAGCGAGTTAAGTTTAGGGCGGGAGAATTTATTGATGAATTTTCTCTATGGAGACTATAGCTTCCCAAGGCAAGTGGTCGAGATGAACCATAATATTTAATCGTGTCATGGAGGATATGCAAAACCTTTGAATAGGATTAGAGAGAAATATTTTTGGCCAAATATGCCAAGGGATGTAAAAGAGTACGTTTCTAAGTGTGAGCAGCGTAAAATAGTTAAACCAGCTAATCAGATACTAAGACCTCCGATGGGTAAGCAAATAGTTACTGAACGTCCCTTTCAAAGAATATATATGGCTCTTTTAGGACCATATCCCTGTACGAAGTTAGGCAATTCATGTGTTTTTGTTGCAATAGATCATTTCACAAAATACATCTTTTTAAAACCGTTAAAGAAAGCTACAAGTTCTGCTATAATTAAGTATTTAGAAGAGACCATTTTTCATCAATTTGGGATCCCACAATTTATTCATTCCGACAACGGAAAGCAATTTGTTTCGTTCCAAATGTCAGATAATCTTACGACTTATGAAGTTATGCATATAAAGACTGCGTTGTTTTCATCACAAGCAAATGTGTCTGAGAGAACAAATCGAGAATTTTTAGTTAAGCTTCGTATTATGTTAAAAGATAAACAAGATAAACGGGACTTGTATGTTTCAAAGATAGCGATCATACTTAGAATTGCGTATTTGGTTACAACATGGTAACCCATGGATCAGCTTATAAAATCATTAATAAGCTAAGGTGCATAAATGAAGGCCAGATTAATTTTATACCAAATGACTGTAGGTTGAATAATTTTCACGAAAAGGTTAGACAAAATTTGATAATTGCTCATGAAAAGGCTACGAAGAGCTACAATTTGAGAAGTAGAGGAATAGGTTACAAGCCAGGACAATTTGTATTACGGAAAAGTTTTCAACAATCGGATATGAAAAAAGGAATAAACGCTAAACTAATGCCACCCTATGTAAAATGTATAGTCAAAAGAAGAGTATGTTCATCATATTATGAGCTTGAGACTCCCTCAGGGAAATTATTAGGCATGTATCATGCAAAAGATCTTAAACCTTTATAAATAAATAGTTACTTAATTTGATTCTCAGAGTGTGGTCGTGCCCCACGTTAACTCAGTAAAAATCTGCTTTTCCTTATTTTTGTCCTAGTACAACTAGTACTACAAAGAACGTTTTGTAAGAGATTTCTCTAATTTAGAGTATAGTATTGATAGTTATATTTCATTATTATGAGAAATATTACATGACATAAATATTTATTTTATTTTTAATGATTCAAATTTAACGGAAATCACTTTACAAATAGTATTCTTTATTTTCCTCTTCTTCTTATTAGTCATTATTTCATGGATTATCTAATTAGAATGTGAGCTGATAATGTTAGAATATAGTATAGCTAAAAGAGGAATTTTGTTAGACATTATTTATTTAACATTACACTGAAGGACATAATTATATTTATTTAAATTTAACTATTTACATTTATGTAATGAACTACAGCATAGTGATTAGAGTTAGCAACATTGCTTATCGATAGCTGTACCGGTTATTATGCACTCTTCATTATTACAGACCTAATAAATTAAGAGGTATAAATAGCTAATAATCACGTTGTAACTGTCCTTTTTATTGTGGTTATCAGGTGATAAAGCTATTTATAGTGATAAAGCTAATTGTTATAATATATTCGATATGGTGTACATAATCATATATATTTTAAATTAATTATTAAATTCTGTCAGAAATTAATTTTATTTGATATATACTTCAAGTCACATTATTTGAAGTCAAAGTTAAGATATATTTTTTTAGCTTTAAGTTGGTGTTATATTGTTACGACAATAAGGTTGCGCACCACAGCGTTTATTACACCGCATAAATAAATAAAAAAAGCTGCAAGAACAACTATACGTGCTGCTTATAAATAACCAAATCTACAATAACAACTATTAGCAGAGACAAAGAAAATAAAAATAACACGGCAACAACTGATAAGTTGCAAGAAATCTATGAGACGGTAAGCAAGGGTTGATGACGTCGACGCAAGAGTGACAAATCTAGAAAAGACTGTTGACGAAAAGTTTAATGTAATAGAAGAGAAAATCAACAGCCTCCATTGTCAACAAGTGCTAGATGTATCCGAATGTTCCGGCAGAAGAGAAAATTCTCGCGATACCGTGGCTAGTAGAAATGGATATTGCGCGGAAGAAAAGGCTCTAGAATTAAGTTTGGCGTTAAAAGGTGATGCAGCAGAAATTTTAGAAACCATGCCAGCCAGCTGCAGAAACAATTACAATGACTTAATGGTGGCGCTACAGCGTAAATTTGGTGATGAGCACAAACGCGATTTGTACCGCATGGAGTTAAGGTGCCGAACACAGAAGGCTAATAAATCATTGCAAGCCTTTGCAATGGAAGTTGAGAGGTTGGTGCAGCTAACTTATCCAGGAGAAAACCACCCACCCTTCGTCAGCGGCTTACGTGACTCTGATGTTAAACTAGCTGTATGCTCAGCACAAAAGGCGACCTCTGCAGATACTGTGGCGTTCGCACTGGCTCAGGAGACAGCTCGCACGATATCAATGCCACAAGTACACAAGATACGTAATTTATTAGCAGAGACAAAGAAAATAAAGCTGTTGGCGCAGGAAAAAGAAACTTCTAAAGCGGTGGAGATGAAAAACGAAAACGTGGAAAACATTTGTGAGTCCGCAAATAAAGGAGATGATGGTGAAGAATATAACGAGTTCGAAACACCAGCGGAAAATTCTAGCGCAAAAGAGGAGATCTCTATGAATGAAGGTCGTGAACAGAAAGAACGTGAGGGTGGCTATGAATTTGAGGAATATAGCGGTGCTAAGGCTTTAAATAGAGATGACATTATCGACAACCATCAAATGGGTATGGATGCCGACGGGAACTGCGCAGCAGCACGGAGAAATGACGCAGAAATGTCGAAGAGCATTGCAGCTATAAGTCCGGAAAAAAAAGCTGTAAAACAGGAACGACGCAAAGCATTGGTGCGCTTGCGTATAGAGATGTTCAGAGAGAGGTTGAAGATCGAGCATGCTCAATCGATGAATAGTGAGAGCTTACATCAGGTACCATTGGTTCTACTTAATACCTCACGGCAGAAGGAAAAGTTAAACTTTAAACTGTATACTAGCCGAAACGGACCATGCAAAGTAAATAAATGATTTAATTCTGTCAAACATCGAGTGAAGAAATTCTACAACCCGCGAACAAAAGTGAAGATAGTACACCTGAGGGCTTGGCAAACTATTTGGGCAGAGGTAATGAGCCTATTCGGGACGAACAGGCTTAAGTGGGCGGCAGTGTTACGACAATAAGGTTGCGCACCACAGAGTTTATTACATCGTTAAAATAAATAAAAAAGCTGCAAGAACAACTATACGTGCTGTTTATAAATAACCAAATCTACAATAATAACTATTAGCAGAGACAAAGAAAATAAAAATAACACGGCAACAACAATAATTAAGCAGCAAAGAAAACAAGTAACAACAAACACTAAGAGCTGAAAGAGGTAGATGTTTACATACGCATGGCTACAAAAGAACTAAAAAGAAATTAAAAGAAAGAAATGAAATCTACCTGAAATATCGAGAGGTTCGAGAGCTTTCGATGTCTTGTTTACTCAGCCATATAAAAAGCACATCGATGCGAACAGCAATTAGTTTATTTGGTGTAAACTCAGTGAAAGTGTTATTGGTGTGAAGAGAGTTTATAAGGAGTAAACTCGTGAAGTAAAAAACCAGTTTAGTTGGAGCTAACTCAATAAAGAGAGTTAAGTGTGGATAACCTCAGGTTGAAAAGGTTGTGATCGAACCTAAGTTACAACTACGATCGGGTTGGAAGATCTTTAGGAAGAAAGATCTTTAGGAAGAAAGATCTGTCGAGTAATTGTTGCTGTTTACAAGATTGTAAACAGACGGAGTAATTAAGAATAGAAAATTGTTATTGCCTGTAAAAAGGTTACAAGCAGTGGTGCACAAAACTGTCTTGAATAAAGGATTTTTAATTAAAAACAAACACAAAATTTATTTTATTTTAACTACAATTTACGAACTCATAACAACACGTTTTCAAAGAGGTAAAAACGTAACAATATATAAGTTAAGTAACTATTAACTTTAGGATTTTATAGGGTTTTGATGCACGTTAAATTAAGTTGCAGTTGACACTTAATTGAATATGCATAAAACGATGATTAGAATACGATAATTTGCGTGCTCATGTTGAAGTATATGAAGGGTTTCAAGTCAAGTGTCTACAATGCTTTAAATTTAATTTAAATTAATGCGAAGGAAGTTTATTATAAGGAAAACTACGATATTCAACACTGTTTCAGTTTTGGAAGTCTCCACAAAGGAAAGAAAACTATAAATTTTAACCCATATCCTGGTTAAATTAATCCTGAAGCTAAATTCATTCTATAGCCCAGTTTATGTAATGTTAAAGTTTCTAAAAAGAACACCGTATGATACAACCTACAATAAACTACAAATCAATAGACGATTGAAGTAATATCACCATAATTTGTAATCTTTATTAGAACAATTTTCATCTGAGTGAAAGAGTGCTATTTAGTTGAACAGAGATGTCTTTCAAATAAAGGAATTTAATTTAAAGAAAACGAGAAAAGAAGAACTAAAACATGTGACGTCATCATTAATGATAAGATCATTAAATTAAAATAAATATAGCTTAAAATATCACAATAACAACTTAACATTAGCATGTAAGCATTATAACAGTTTGTATATTTGTTTTCTCTCTGTTCAGTAGTAAATTGACATAATTATATTAAATAACATGGTAAAATAATGATATTTTTATATTAAATAAATAAATACAGATAATTAAATTAATAAATTGTTTTATAAAATGCTAACAAAATTTTTTATTTAAATTTTATTTTCATATTTAATACTTATAACTAATAATAACTTTCTATATAAATTGAACTAATATATTGTCTAATACTATCATTAATTTAAATATTAATATTATTATTAGCATGTTAAATTATTTTTGTATATTATATCTACAAATTAAACTATTTAAAACATTTTACTAATTCTATTTTCTAATAGTTACAGTTCTTGGAGAATTTGAGCTCAACTTCTACAGAGTGGGTAACATTTGAACATATGTTAACAAAAAAAAAAAAAAAAAACTAAACCGACTTTTTTAAGACACCGGAAAACCGTAAGTTATAATATACAAAATAATTAACATGTAATCGCTTTAACTGAAAATATCAATTCATAATCTTAAAAATGAAATTTAAATTTAGAAATGATTTTTTTACTTATATAACTAATAGTATTTAACTATATACATTAATTTTGTTATTAATAATTATAAAAAACATATTGTATTATTTATTACTATGTATATGAAAACTTAATGAAAATTTTATCAATTTTACATGAAAAGTAAGTTATTTTAGAACATTTAAATAAGTAATCTGATATTAATAAATAAATTTGGTTAGATTGAAATGAAAAGTTTTGAGTAATAAGATTTAATAATGGAATACAGATAAACGGAAAGAAAATTATGATAGCATGTTAGTCTTTTAGATCATATTTTTTAAGGAAAGATACAGTACAATTATGGGTGAACACTTAGTATCTTTGTGAAGTGGGCGGGTATAAATTTCAAAGTGTTCATCGTGACAACAACACCTGTCACCAAAACATCAGTAATATAGCTCCCTGATTACTGCAATAGCCCTATTTGTTTGTTAATTAGAGTTCAGTCAAGTCTTGGAAAGAAGGAGTTTCTCTTTTCTAGCGTGTAGTACTAGGTGTTCAATGTTCAAGAACCCTCCCCAATCCGGCGAGCTCAGCCTTTCAAGCTTTCCAAGCACCGAACATTGAAGCCAATGAACATTTAAAAAGAGTGAAACGCATTCAGTTTCAAAAATCGCTACAAGAGATAACATTAATTAATATTTTGAATAAATTTTGGTTTTCAAGTGTGGTCCAATTGTAAATAAACCAAAGAGAATTGTCTTAGCATATTTTATTATGATAGAAGGATCTATGACAATTATGTGTGGAACAAAATATCGGTCAAATGCTCGCCACGGCTTCGGTGACATACCACTATCCGTTAATGTCTCTGAGACATAATTGAGGTTCAATGTCGTTAATGTATCTAATTATCTCATCCTTTAGCTCTTGAATTGCTCTTGGCTTATTGACGTACACTTTTGCTTTTAAATATCCCCTCAGAAAGAAGTCCAACAGTGTCAAATCACATGACTGTGGCTGCCAATTAACATTGCCCAACATGAGGTAACACGGCCATTGAATTTCTCGCACAAAAGAGCTATTGTTTCATTGGCTATGTATCAAGTAGCACCATCTTGTTGGAACCACATATCGTCCAGGTCTCTTCTGCCACACTATCGCGAACAACAGCAATATTATCCGCAGATCGAACTGGCCAAGCATGCACAGACCCGGTTTGCTGAAATTTGAGCACATTTCTCCCGATTGTGGACGCCTTTGATCGATTATGCTGATCAAAAAAATCACGAAGTATATGAAATGCATATTGATTTGAGCGCCTATTTTCGGCTTCAACAGTCTTAACGCGCTGCTCACTTGTGTACCTCTCCATGGTTGAATTTGTCAAACACTGAAACAAAGAAATGTCAAATTAAGTTGGACAAAACTCTTGACGTTAAGGTGTGACTCACAATTAACATCGTGTATTCTAGTTTACCACCCTTTACTAATGTTTCAAAACAAAAGCCCAAACAAAAGTCTCGTTTTTAAGATATACACTTAATAAAAATCTAAGTAATAAACATTAAGAGAAATCATTACATCTATTTCGTACTTCGAAAAAAAAGTAACCAAAATAGAAAAAAAGTCCACATCTACACACCGAAGACAATTTTGGCTAGAAATAACCCAAACGGCAACAATGATTGCAAAGAACATGCTTCACAACGCATTAAAAAATGACATATATGTATGTCTAAATACGTATTTAATGTATATAATTGAAATACGTCCAGAAAACTAAATATTTCAAAATTCAAATTTTGAACAAAATAAAATATTTATATTTTACAAGTATTAACTGTATACAACTTTTGTTTACGTTTTTTTTATATAGAATTTTTTTTCATTTGCAATACCATATACAAAAAATATTGCCTGTTGTTTTAGTAAAAAAAATTAGTCGTTGTACAGGCAACTTCACCTTATCTAATTTCACCATGGTATAAGACAAACAAATATGTACATACTATCTTAGACCTCTGTTTTCTGCGTTCTTTTATTTTAGTTTCGCCTTTGGATATAAGACTGTTAGGAGCTTATCAACCTTTATCTGCTGGACGCCGGTATGATCTGCTGTGTCAAAGCTCAGGTTCTCGACCCCCAGCAGTTATTACATGGTGGTTGGATGGTGTACGACTGGAAAAAACTACAGAAACGGTAAGTAAAATCTAAATAGTCTGTTCGATATGCCAAACTTCTGAAATTAATACAGAAAAATTTATAAAAATCACAAAATTTTAACATAAACTGTTCCTTACAGTTCAAAGAACATTGATGATGCAATGTTTTTCATATGAGTTTACTCTAGATAATATAACGACATTTTTAATAATAAAGCCTTGTATTTGAAAGAGTCAAAAAGTCTACGTCCATAACAATAAAAACTAAATAAGGCAATAATTATAATCGGAATCTTTCTGAACATGATTTCCATAGAACTTATTAGGTTCGTAGTCTCTTCAGTTGAGATATTCTCTCAATCTTCCTTAATTGCATTCTATAGCATTGACTTACTTAATATACTCTGCTGACGAATTTTTCCTTCTGTTAATGGCGATAGATGTTGGGTTTTTATCGGCCGATTGTGGGGGTAAACAGCATCATTGGTCCATTTTAAAGTACTAAAGTTTGATGACTTTAGCTGAATGTCTAGGGTTATTGTTTTTTTCAAAGTTATATTCACCTATGAATTTTTCAGCACTCTTCTTTTAATTCCTGTTCAACACATTAAAGTAGACATATTTTTCGATATTTTTTTTGGACATTATTGATTCCATAATTACGAAATTACCTACTCCACTAAATGCTCTAGTCCTCGACATCACCACATCTCATCCATGCTTAACAGTTGGCAACAAGTTTTCTATATTACGGCCGGTCTCTTGTGAAAATAAAACTCAAAGAATGCTTAATGACCACGCTTTTATTGTTTATTGACAGATTGGTTACTGTCAGTTACTGTTTTTGGCACTACACGTACTTTTTTAAGTCAATGTATTGCTTTCTGTACAACTAAAAGGTAAAAGTACTCTCAAGTACTTTTTTGTGTTGAACATTTTTAATAAAAAATAAAAGTATTTGATATACAGGTATGTGATAGAAAACGATTCGTTTTGAAATGAAATCGAAAGTTCAAAACGAATGAATCAACTGAAGGTGTGATAGAACTTGCATCGGTTTCATTTTCCATA
This sequence comes from Wohlfahrtia magnifica, assembly GCA_023159175.1. NCBI lineage: Eukaryota > Metazoa > Arthropoda > Insecta > Diptera > Sarcophagidae > Wohlfahrtia > Wohlfahrtia magnifica. The sequence continues at coordinate 74,303 of JAKWBJ010000333.1, read as the reverse complement.
TTTGTTTTATTTCAACACATTTCATAACAAAATACAAACTTTATATTTATTTATTTCAAATTAAATATTTCATAGACACCACGACAAATATTTGGTAAAAAAAAAAATATTAAACATTTCAAAAAATAGAAATTTATCATTTTTGAATTTCTGGGTTCTCTAAGTGATGATCATATTTGTAATATCTGGATTAAGGAATCACATTAGGCAAATAGCATTTTGCTTCTCATTGGCTGGCATGTTGGTGAAATGGATTTCAATGTCCTGGCAGCCAAGAAGAGGTGGGTAGTCCACAACCACAATGTGAAGCCTCAACAGCGTATTGTGCCTTAAAAAACTTCAAAGGTTCCTTTAATGTCTGCAGTTGGTCTTTCAATAATTGTCATTTTATAATCGCCTTAGCTGCTGGAAAAACAAATCGGATGGGATTTATCAAGGAGACCCTGTTCACCGTCCGTTGTTAGACAAATCAACGATTTTGGCGAACGGTGTATACGTCTCTCCCACCTCGGAATATGTTTTGGCAAGTGTAAGGCGGCCTGATATAACATTAAATGCCTGTGCGGCAAAAGTCTAAGGCATCAGTGCCTCTGTCCTACGTAGCCTCTGCCTTCAATCAAAAATTATTTTTTTTGGAAGGTACAATTCAAATAATTTATGTAAAAATACTTTATTTTTTTTTCCTTCTTTTTTTAATTTCGCAATACAACACATTTAAGGACAAAAATTTTTTTGCTTTTTGTACAACATTTGTTAAAATAACTCAGCGACTCCAGCTTATAGTGGGTTCAAAAATAAGCATATGGTATATCTATTTCTACCATGAGGTGTTTTTAGACACCTTGAGGAATTCAGGACGGGAACACAGATCATACTCAGGATTTGTAAAATCTATAGTAGTGAATCAGGACAAAATTGTTTCCAATGCTATTTATCTATTAATAAAATATCGTATATATTTAATAAAAAAAAAAATAAGAAATAGTTTTGGAAATTATTTGAATTTTTTACGAAGGGAATTTTCAGTGGGTAATGACTCCACTTAAAATTTGTATTCATATTTTTATGATTCAGTAACATTCTGAAGAAATTTCTTCCAAAAAAGTTTCATCGTTTTCATTTCACCAATCATTGCCTATTCGATTTGAAAACGTAAAAACAATTAGATTTTCGTTTTCTATCACACTTCCTTCTGTTGAAATTTTCATAGAACGAAATGGAAAATGAAATCGAATTCGATTTAAAACACAACCGATTTGAAAACGAATCTTAAGTTGCCATCACAACTTTTTCGATTTTGAGTGGATTTTCATTCGTTTTAGATTTCCATCACATACCTGACAGAAAGAATAGTGTGAATCATTTTAATAAAATATATATTTACGCCGCCGCTTTAGAGTCCATATAACACTTTCTTTTTTCGACTTTTATTAATCTAAAATTTGTAGAGCAATTTGGCTTCAAATTTTATATGTGATAAAATCAAGCTCTAAAATTTTTACTAAGAGTACGGCCCCATTGAGGAAAATATTTGTCGGAAAAAGCGTAATCACTATTTTATAAAAAACATTTGTTTTTTATTTGTTCAAATTTAATTATTAAAATATCTTAACATTTTTTACACTATTTGTTTTTAAATCATTTTTTAAGAAATGTGGACATAAAATGAAAAGTTTCTATAAACGATTTATATGAACATTCTGACTAAGTATTCGAAAGAAATACTATTGCATATTATCGCAATTTTATATCCTTTATGTTATTCCATGTTATTTAATGCATTTTTTAGACGTTTTCATTTAAAAAAAAATCGTCAATTAAATATCTGTTTTTTTTAAAGAAAAACTAAACAAAATTATTTCAATTTACTATTTAAAAGAGTAAACTCTATTTGTTTACCTTCTTGCAGTAAGTATTGCATCACAGAGCTGGAAGTTTTCAACCATTCTTCCACTATATTTGTCTAGATCTGTTCTTCCTCTTACCCCTAGTTCTCGTATCTAAAACCAGATGACTATAGTAGTCATTCCTTGACGGTAAGAATCGCATGTTTGAGGTCATTAATCTGTTGAAATATAAAGAAGTCCTTTAACATTAACTGCATGGATCTTTCTTTCAAATTACACTGGTCTACAGCAAAAAAGCTTTTATATAAAACTATATGGAATATAATCAGTTTGATGTACTGAATTCAAATCCGTTTTTTTTTCTATCGGGCTCAAATTTTTTTTGTGGGCGTTGCAAATTTTTCGCCCAAAATGTGGTAGTTATGTCAATATATTTCATCATAACTTGAAAACGACTTTACCGATTTTAATGCAACTCCCAGAAAATGTTTAAGAATAAAATTTCCTATAAATCATCTGAACAACATTTTTTTGTATTTTTAACAGTTTCTGAGTTATTTATATCTAAGTTGCGAAAAAAAACGCGCAAAATTAGAGAATTTTTTTTTTCCAAATAATCATAAAAAATTTTTCAGAATGAAAATTTTACATATTAAGCTTAAATTAAACGCTGAAAATAAAATAAGCTATAAATCATGAAAATCATTTAGGTATTGCTGATTTTATTCAAGATTATACACTGGAGCATATTCCTATAAACGCACACTACTTTTTTTTAAAAAAAAAGGTAAAAATTAAACAAGAAAATATTTAGGGGGCTATAAATTTGTGTATTAAATTAGTTAAGACTTCACTTAAAATATTGTTTACAAAAAAAATTCATTTGTACTTTAATTATTTTTTTACTTAATTTTCGATATTAACAGCCATTTTTAAGGGTATTTTCCTATAAACGCACATTAATGTTTGGGCCATTGTAGCATTATTAATAATGTGTGGATGATCCTTTGTTATGGATTGTTTCAAAAATACGGTCTGGCATTGATTCCACTAATTTTTTAAGCAGATCGGAATCAATTTCCTCCCAGACTTGTTTAATTCTTAGTTTCAGCTCTGTCACAGTCTTTATGCCTTCATTCTGGGCATTATTTGCATAAACTTTACGGGCCATGTATCCTCACAAGTTTTCCATTGGGTTTAAGTCCGGACTACAAGCCGGCCAGTCCCACAAAGGAATGCCATGTTCATTGAACCAAGATTTCGATTGCTTGGAAACATGGATTGCAGCATTATCTTGTTGGAAAATGCAATCTTCATCCATTTTTTCGTCCATAAAAGAGAGAAGAGCATCTTCCAACAGTTCGTTGTAAATTGAACTATTCATTTTTGTTGGAACAAAACAAATTTTCGACTTGCCAACTGCAGAAAACGCTGCCCAAACCATAACACTGCCACCACCGAAATTACGTTTTGACATCCGAACATCTTTAGATCTCAAATCGTGCCAATAGCATGAGTATGAGTCTGGACCGTCTAAATTAAATTTTTTTTCGACAGAGAAAATTACTTTTTTCCACTCATCTGTCCATTTCATATATTTTCTTGCGAATTTTAGACGATTTTCTTTATGGTGTTTTTTTAGCATTGGTTTACATTTCGGCTTTTCCCATTTTATGTTTTCATCGTTTCGTAAAATGTGTGCAACGTGTTTGGAAGTCACAGGAAGATTTAATTTATTCCTTATTTGTGTGGAATTCAATTTGTTGCGGGTTGCTTCTTGTTTTATTAGATTAAGTTGTCTTCTTGTTAGTTTTGTATTACCCTTTGTTGATTTGCGAACTCCATAATTTTGACCTTTCTTAAAGAAATTTCGCACCACACTTTCCGAACGACCGATTTTACGTCCAATTTCTCTATTAAGCATCCTTGGTCGTGAAAAAATTTAATTTGAATCTTTTATTGATCGGACGAAAAAGTTCCCTTAGGCATCTTTAAAAGTGATGAAATTTATTGATTAAAATAGGAAAAGTTACAGTAAATTGAGATATTATTATTAGAAACGTACCTTTGGTTGAAAAAAAAAAAACTAAAATTGATAATATTTTATTTTTGGTCACTTTTTTAAAAACAGTCGAGTGTGCGTTTATACGAATCTTCCACCTAAAATAACACCAAGAACATTTGATCGCATAATTAAGGCAAACAACAAAAATAAGAAAAAAAATTGTTTACTTTTAAAAAGTACCGTTAAGTTGTCTCTCATTAAAATAGTTAAATTTTGCTTTTGGATGAGAACAACAAAGATATAACAAAAATACAGAAAAAAATTAAGTGCGTTTATAGGAATATGCACCAGTGTATGCATTTTATACAAAAATAACTTTGACCAAAATTAGCGAACAAATTTTTTCTTGCAAAATTAGTGGAAATTTGTTTTCCCTTTTATTGTGACTTGACCGCTTTGACGAGAAAAAGTCAAAATTAAAATTATATAAAACGAAAGCCAGAGAACAGCTCATTATTTATTTTAGGTATAAAATTCACAAAGTTAATTATTTAACATGATCCTTCTTAAATTGTTTTTGAATAATGTAAATCATGTTTAAGCATAATGCATATTTTGAATTAAAAATCTACTATTTAAATAAAATATAATTCAATTCTTTGATTAGAACTACAACTATATTGTAAAATGCATTATTAAATAATTACATATTTTAATCAATATTTATATGTTAATAATGTTTATAAGTTAATAATCAATTTAAATTTTTTGATAGTACTTTGCCACCCACTCGTGGTATTAATTGTCGTCTTAGACGATCTTCACACACATCTTCATTAACAGAAGCTGCAGCTTCAGGAAAATTTGTTTCTTGATTATTAATACTAATATTATCATTTATTTGTAGACCACTGTCCATGCTATCCAACGAAGGATTAGTATTTTGTTTCTCAGTAGTATTCAAATCTCGAATTTGATCAAGATGTCGTTTTATTTGTCTCTGATTATCCGAGAAGATACACGTATACGACTGCGGACCTAATCTATCTTTTACTGTAGCTGACGACCAGCTCGGTTTATTTGGATTTTTATAAGAACGTATTAGAAATTTTTGACCTTTTTTCTTTTTTTTCTTTCATCTTTTCTAGAGTAGACAGTGGCTTTAAATTACTTAATTTTATTCTTAAATTTCTACCTAGAAAAACTTTTGCAGGAGATTCAGCTGTAGTACAGCGATTTGTATTTCTATAGTCTACCAAAAAATCTATTTACGATTATATCCAGCAGATTATAATACTTTTGGTATTTAATATTTGCAATTAAAGATATTTTAACAGTCTTAACAAAATTCTCTGCCTGTCTATTTTTAGAAGGATGTCCAGGAGGAGTTTAAAGTAGTACTGTTTCCAAAAGTTTTTAAAATCATCTGACGTAAATTGACGTCCATTTCGCTAACAAGTACGTTAGGAAGTCCATATCTACAAAATAATTCACGTAATTTGCGAATAGTAAATTGAGATGTAATATATTTTGTCGTTAACACTTGAACCCATTTAGAAAAAGAATCTATAATAAATAAATATTGACTATTAATTGGACCAGCAAAATCAATATGAATCCTAGATCAAACTGATACAGTTGGCCCCCACGGAATTCAGTAACCCTTTTTAGGACTTGCCTGTAATTCTTGGCATGGTCTACAATTCATTACCAAGTTATAAATATCGTCGTTTATTTTTGGCCACCAAACGTAGGATCGTGCAATTAATTTTGCTTTCGCAATTTCCAAATGCGATTGATGTAGCTCATTAAGTAGCTTAACACGAAATTTCATAGTGGTGCGGTAGCCCCATAGTAAGCAACCGTGTTCAACTGATAGCTCTGAGTTTTTATCTCGATATGGTGCCTATTCTTCGCCCTGTAAATTACTAATCTTGCCATTATTAATAGCATCGGCAACTTTAGTCAAAACATGATCTTTTTTAGTCTCCCTGGCTATTTTCTTAAAACTTAAATTTAAAGTATTGTTGCCTTCAACATAATGAATATAACTACATTCCTGATTATCCTCACTAAAGTCGAGTTGAGGCGTTCGTGAAAGATAATCAGCTTTGTTTAAAATACCTTTAATATGTTCAACTGTATAATTAAATCCAGACAAAAAGCATGCCCATCTCTGCATGCGTGCTGATGCCATTATTGGTAAACCTTGTTTTCTCCAAAAATAGATATTAAACGTTTATGATCGGTCTGTAAAATAAATTTATTTCCAAGCAGGTATCGCCTTAGCTTTGTTATGCAAAAAATTATAGCTAATGCTTCCTTTTCTAATGTGCTATTATTCAGTTCACTTTTAGAAAGTGCCCTTGAAACAAATGATACTGTGCGCAAAGAGCCATCTGGAAATCTATGAGGCAAAATTCCTCCCACAGCATGATTGCTTGCATCTGTAGTAAAAACTATCGAAAGTGTAGGATCAAAATATACCAAAACTTGATCGGATGTGATATCCTTCTTCAAGGTTTCATGCGCGGTCTGACATTTTCGAGACCAGATAAATTTCATATTTTTTTTAAGCAATTCATATAATGGATGCATCTTTTCAGAAAAACCGCAAATAAACTTGGTATAATAATTAAACATTCCAACTACAGCACTAAGTTCCTAAACATTCTTTGGTATTGGAGCTTTGGAAATAGACGAAACTATCAGTATTTTTTTAGACCATTTTTATCTATGGTAAAACCTAGATAGGAAACTTGATCTTTAAATATTCACATTTATCTAAATTAACTTTGAGACCTAATGATTTTAATCTAACAAGTACGGACTTTAAATTTTTAACATGATCCAAGAAATTTTTACCTGTAACTATAATATCATCCTGATAAACAGCAACGCAGGGAATATTACTCAAAACATTTTCTATTGTCTTCTGGAATATGGCTGCAGCTGTTTTAATGCCAAAAGGTAATCTTTTAAGTTTTAAACATCCAATATGTGTGCTAAGAACACATAAAAGTTGAGACTTGTCGTCTAAAACCAACTGATTATAAGCTCTAGTAAGGTCCAATTTTGTAAACAAACATCCACCTTGCAGTGATGCAAAAATTAAAATTAAATTAAATTGAAATCAATCAAATATTTATTTAATGTGACTTTAAAATCACCGCATATTCTAATTTCACCGTTTGGCTCAAGAATGGGCACTATAGGAGTACCCCATCCGGAGTTATCTACCGGTTCTAATATTCTTTCTTTTATTAAATCTTTAAATTTAATTTAATTTAAAAATTTCCATTTTTGACTTCCAGGCAAAAGGTAATGGCCTTAGTTTGACAAGTATAGGTTTAACTCCCTCTTGAATATATAAAGAAATTTTATATATCTTGTACTCTCCTAATTTGAACTCAAAAACATTCGTAAATTCTTTCCTTAATTGATCACAAATAATTTTGTATTTTTGTGTTTCCCAAATCAAATTTAAATGTTCTTAAAAATGTACGTCCAAGTAAGATGGGTGAATTAGTTTTAGTAATTACCAGTTTAATATTTCTTTTGACATAGTTATACTCAATATTTGCATGGTACTCACCAGCTATTGGAATTTGATCACCGTTATAGCTTAAATTCAATGATTTTGATGGCTTAAGCAGTTTTTGGTCATAATATTTTTCAAAAAATGAGAATAGAAGCAATGTGCATAATGCACCAGTGTCAGAAGTCGCCTTCGCCTTTATTCCGTCAATGAGGATTTGCAGTGTGTAAAGATTCACCAATTCGTTATTTTCAACACTAAAAATAGAAAAATCATACGGATACCTCGATTGTGATGACTTATTTTTAACAGATACGTATTTTACTTCCTTTTTCGATCTACATATTGAAGCTAAGTGACCTTTTCTTCCACATGAATGACACTTGCTTCCTTTGTATTTGCATGCTGTAGAATCATGATTTTTCCAACCACAATGGGAACACTTTGCACTAACATTACTATGTTGTTGTTCTTGCTCTTAACTTTGTTGTTTCTTGAGTTACTAACGTCGTTAATTCCGTTGAATCTATTGATTGCTTTGTTAACTGCACTGTCTTTTCTTTATTCTGCATTAAACATGCTTCTATTTACATAGTTTACATCTTCATCTTATCCATTAAATGATTTTTTAAATTTAGTTTCAAGAATTAATGCTTTTCTGAAAGCTGAATCAATTGATATGTTCTCGTCTTCTTCACATAATCTTTCGAAGATTTTCGACGGTAACTCAACAATATTTTTTCAGAACAAAAGTCAAGATGAACACCAAATTTGCAATTTAAAACTAATTTTCTTATCTTAGCAAACCAAGACGAAACTGTTTCTCCATCATTCATAATAGCGGAATGAAAGAGTTTACGTTCCTCAAAAATAATCGTAGGGCTTGTATAATGGTTTCTTAAGATGTCACATAAATCTTTAAGAAAAAAAAAATATTGAAAATATTATTTTCAAACGCGATATATTAATATCTATTAATTATTCTGCAAATTCTTATTAATTTATTATTTTATTTTATTTTATTATTCTTATTAATTTTCTTTTAAGCTTTACATCGTCGCCATTTTATATGTTGTGTCGTGACCGCTTTGACGAGGAAATAAAAGCACACATCTTTACTATTTAAATCGAATTACGAAAGTTACAAGTTTTATTACCAAATGTCAAAATTAAAATTATATAAAACGAAAACCAGAGAACAGCTTGCTAGATATTTTAGGTATAAAATTCACAAAGTTAAATAAATATCTAACACTTTTATTTAAAAAGTTATAAAAAAATTTTTAGAATATAAATTTTACATTTTAAGCGTTTAAATATAAGCCAGATATGTTGAAAGTAAAATAAACCATAAAGATATTTGATTTTATCAAAACCAAAAGTTAATATTAAAAAGTACTATAAGGGCTATTCGGTTTTATATTTTTTTTTATTTTGGTGTTTTACAAAATTTATGCATAGAGTTAGCTTATTTGCAAAAGATTTTTGTTGAAGATTACAGATTAACTTTAAAATCACAACGACATACAATTAAAAATGCTTACAAACATTACTTTGATATTTCCTATCGATTAAGGAAACAATTATGGCTTCGAAAATATGTTGTAATACTTGTGCAATAGCTTTAAGAGGTTGGCTTGTCGACAATAGTCAGATCATTTATGAAACCAATGATATGGAATAAACCACATGTATGACCGTTACGCGTGGATTTATCAGAAAATACAGGCACAAAGTCATATATTAATGAATAAGTTAATTTATACAATAAAAAAATTAATTCATTTACGTAATAAAAACAACAATAATAAAAACATTAAAAATTCATAGGAAAAAATTCTACATACAGCTTACAAAAAGTAATAATTATTTCAAAATTGTACATACAAAAAAAATGTATAAAAAATATTTACCGCTGTGGCATCGTAGGTGAGACACCCATCTACCAGCCAGAAGGTTCTCGGTTTAATACCAGGCCGGACCATCTGAATAGAAGAAAACGTATTTTTAACAGTGATATCACCTCATAACATTAGCTAGTAACTAGTTATGAGTATTACTACTATTCAAAACTTCTCAAATGCATTTGCCGTTCGGAGTCGTCATTCAACTGTAGGTCCCTTTCAATAACTCAAAAAAAAAAGAATCGGGTGCAGCTCAATGACTGAGAGAAGTCCCCGTGTTCCTTTATGGAATGTTATGGGAATTAATAAATATATAAAATAAAAATTTTATTTTTAGTATTTGATTGATACACTGTGAGCATCAATAACCGCTTGAAGACGTCGTGGCATTAATGTCACCATGTCATTTCAAAGAAGGGAATAAGGCAGTTTTTAATATTATATTTTCGTTAAAAAGTCCCATATGTGCTGTATTGGGTTTAAGTCTGGTGACTGAGGTGGTGTATTTAGCTGTTTTGAAGGTTAGTAAAGTAGCCAAACTCGAAAAAAATGCGCAGTATGCTGTTATCAAATTATTAACAGATATCTCAGAATTTGTTCCAATATGATGTAATAATGATAGCGGTTAATGTTATCACCGAATAAAGCCAATCGAGCCACTTTATTTGAAGCCATGGCGCCCCAAATCATAACGTTGCCTCAACTATATTCGACTGTATGTATAATATTCTTTGGATCAAGTCTAATGTTTGGTTTTCTCCAAACTTTGGAACGGCCAACTCTTCCGTAAATGATTAAAATATCTATACCCTTGTCTACACGTACTTTAGCAAACTCGAGACGAAGTTTACGATTCTTTGACAAAGTTAACTAGTATTTCGCTCTCTTTGTTTTTAAATTTCAGTTTGATATTAGTAGTTGCACGTTCTATGTAGACCTTTTTCCTACTAATTATTATGTTTTTCCCTAATAACTTCTAAGTTATATTTTTTCATATTATTTTTTTCTTTAGATATTCTTAATTATAAATACCTTATATATTGGTATAACAGCTTTTTAAAATTTCGCAAATAATTTTCTAATACTTCAAAATTGTAGGGCGTATGTAGACTTTTTTCCTTGACTGTATATAAAAATTAATGTGTGTTTTTTTATGTCTTATGGACAGCTAATCGGCTGCACCGATTTTTTTTTTTAATTTTTAAAGTACAGGGTGGGCGATTTAAAGCTTACATTTTAAAATGCAATAAATCAAAAATGGTCTGAAATTTTGCCGAATTTATTTTTTTTTTTTTGTGAAATAACAATTTAATTTAATTAATTTAAAGCACTAACGTCTAAGACTATCGGCTTATGTTTATATGAATAGTATTTTACTTAAAGATTAAGTGGTTAAATATATGGGTAAATAATAAAAAGTGAGAAAAATCTAAAAATAATCAAACATCATTATGTAGGTTGAGGTGCTGTGGAAACTCATATACTTTGTTGAGATTGTCTATCGAAGGAGATTTTAGTAAATCGGTTATATTTTTGGTATTGCATGTTCTAAACCTGATATTATTTAATGATAGGCACTCTGACAGAATGTGTGGCACTGTGAGTTGTGCATTGTTACAGTATGAACATATTGGTTGTTGGTCGTTGGACAAGATATTGATGCGAAAGTTTAGTGTATGTAAGGCGGAGTCTAGAGAAGGAAAAAAATATTGCAGTTGGTGGAATTTTGAAGAAGATCAGGCTTTTTATTAGGGTTAATCTGCTGGTAAAGGTAGGAGTAATGTCCCCATTTGTTGTGTATTGGGGCGTTGAAATTAAGAGCTGCAGTTCTAAGGACATAAAATTTTTGCATTGTGGAATAAAAAAATGTGTAGGTTGAACGTAGGTTGGTTTTGCTGCTTTGTCTGCAGCTTCATTCATTTATAAATATGACTTGGTACCCATATAAATTTTGCCCTACGTATGAGGATATGTAGTTATTCGTAGTAACTCTAGAAAAACAATAGAAATGGAAGACATTTTAATAATATTTTTTCAGTCTCTTGAAAATTTTTACGAAATACTTTCAAGAGTATAGGAACGAATTTTTATTTATAATACGTATACAAACTTTTCAGGAAACTACTTTCAAGTGTAAATTCGTAGTGTAGATATTTCCATACATTTAAATTTTTGACAAAAATTTTAACTGAAGTAAATTTGGTAAATTTTGTAATGTTATTAAAAATAATGTAATTAATAAATAAACACTTAGCAACTTAGATAAACTAAAACATTAATAAACAATATTATGAGCAGCTGCTTGTTATAAAGATACAGATTTCAGTGGTGCTGCTTTCAGTTTTTCACATTCACAATATTGAATTCGCTTGTTTAAAATATGCTTATACATATTATTAAAACATTTAAAAAGAAGTTAGCACGTTGAGTTAAAACTGTGTGTGTCACTATCATAATTGAAATGAAACATGCCTGTATTTTTTTATTTCGATCGATTTTTTTATTAGATCGATGAATGTTGATTGTAGTCTTGTGAGAAATAAAATAAAACAGTATTCTAAAAACTTGCTGAATGGTTTATGTGCTCTTAAGCGAAGTATGTACTCTATCTTTTACTGGTTTACTTGGCTAAGGAATCATATTTTTTGTATACAGTAAATAATACAACACGGAAGTGGTTTAATATTAGTAAGGTGTATGGCGGCATCCCGATTTGGAAGACTTATTTTTATTCATGAAGCTAGCTTAAACCTGATGTGCTTTAATAACCCCGTCTTAATTATTATCCAATCGTGCCCCTTTGCTGACTGATGATGATGTGTGTTGTTTACGACGTTGTTTCAACCTAATCTAGAAACTCTTATATACAAAAGATATACCAAAATTCTCAAGATATACAAAAATTAGTATTTACCAATTTCGCCGAATATTTGTCTGATTATTTGCGTTGACTATAAAGTCAATCAGACTAAATTCTGAAACTTTAGCTGTAACCGCTCTCAGGATATACTAAAACCAATATTTACTTTGTATGGAAGGTACCAGCCCCACTTGTCCAATCCCGCCAATTTCTTGACTGATGATTTTCCTTGACTACGACTCTATTTCGGCCAAATTCAGAGGATCTTTCTGTTACCATTTTGAAGATATAAAAAAAATAAATATACACTTTGTATGGGCGTGACACCACCTAGTTGGAACTTTTTAAAATTATATAGCCTATAGGTCTTTCCAGACATACAGAGAGATATGGAGAGGACCATCTATCGGCTTAAATTTTAACCAGCGGTTATTTCAAATCTGGCAATATTTATGTCATTCTATTCTGTCACAAAATTCAGTATATTGTTACGTTTTTACCTTTTTAAAAACGTGTTTTTATGAGTTCGTAGATTGTAGTTAAAATAAAATAATTTTTGTGTTTGGTTTTAATTAAAAATCTTTTATCCAACACATTTTTGTGCACCACTGCTTGTAACCTTTTTACAGGCAATAACCATTTTCTATTCTTAATTACTCCGTCTGTTTATAATCTTGTAAACAACAACAATTACTCGACAGATCTTTCTATTTAAAGATCTTTCAACCCAATCGTAGTTATAACTTAGGTTCGATCACAACCTTTTCAACCAGAGGTTATCCACACTTAACTCTTTTTACTGAGTTAGCTCCAACTCTTTACTCTTTTTAAACTCTCTTCACACAAACTGCACTCGCTGGGTTTACTTTACTTAAACTCCACCCGCTGAGTTTACGACACATAAACTGATTGCTGTTCGCAACGATGTGCTTTTATATGGCTGAGTAAACAACACATCGAAAGCTCTCGAACCTCTCGATATTTCAGGTAGATTCCATTTCTTTCCTTTAATTTCTTTTTAGTTCTCTTGTAGCCATGCGTATGTAAATATTTACCTTTTTCAGCTCTTAGTATTTGTTGTTGCTTGTTTATTGCCTGTTACTTGTTTTCTTTGCTGCTTAATTATGCGATGTAATAAACGCTGTGGTGCGCAACCTTATTGTCGTAACAAAATTATCTCCATTGAACGAAATGAATCAATTTATGCTTGAGCAATTTTGGGATTTATTGGAAATTTATGCCCAAAACAAAGACAATTGTTCGGAAATTGCAAAAAAAAAAAATAAAAAAAATATACAAAAAATTAAAAAATCATCTCTTTAAATGTTTTAATAGTATGTATAAGCATATTTTAAACAAGCGAATTCAATATTGTGAATGTGAAAAACTGAAAGCAGCACCACTGAAATCTGTATCTTTATAATAAACAGCTGTTCGTAATATTGTTTATTAATGTTTTAGTTTATCTAAGTTGCTAGGTATTTATTTATTAACTATATTATTTTTAATAGCATTACAAAATTTACCAAATTTACTTCAGTTAAAATTTTTGTCAAAAATTTAAATGTTTGGAAATATCTACACTACGAATTTACACATGAAAGTAGTTTCCTGAAAAGTTTGCATACGTATTATAGATAAAAATTCGTTCCTATACTCTTGAAAGTATTTCATAAAAATTTTCAAGAGACTGAAAAAATATTATTAAAATGTCTTCCATTTCTATTGTTTTTCTAGAGTTACTACGAATAACTACATATCCTCATACGTAGGGCAAAATTTATACATAGTTACTTAATTTTTTTTGTTTATGTAATGCCTGTTATAAAACATCAATAATAATATTTTTTTGTATATTTGCAGAAAAATTGCTATATATATAATCATATATATATATGTATATATATATATATACATTATATATATATATATATATATATATATATATATATATATATATATATATATATATATATATATAATATATCATTCTAGAGGACTGAGATCTGGTGATTAAGCTGGCCAATTAAAATTGCCGATTCCATTTTGCTCTAAGAAATACTTCACTCCACGTGAAATGTGTTTTAGATAATTACCATACATAAAATGCCATCTAGGTGGCATGTTTTCCCCTGATAATGGAGACATAGTGTTCAAAAGTATATCTATTTTGATTATAGGATCAACACCGTGCCCAGAAAATGAGACCGAAACAATCTCATTTCAGGCATCGTGCTTTACTGTCATTGATGTGTACCTGGGATCGTGTTGCACATTTGCAGAACGTCATACATAACATTTTCCGTCAGATCCAAATCGAGAAAATTTAGATTCGTCACTCCAGAGAAATTTTGCCAAAAGAGCGTTGGATTTTCCAAAGACTCACAGCAAAATAATATTCGGGACTTCACGTTCTTTGATACGTATGCTTTTATTTACAATGCATTTCTTATTATATTATTTATTTATTTATTAAGTCTATAGACCATATATCCTTACAGACTAAATATTAATCTTTAGTTAATGAACAAAAGTATATTTTTAAATTAAGAATTAAACTATAAAATAATATCCCTTTTTATAAGACCATTACCTTCAGAAAGATTTTAATATTATAATTTATTAAAATTGAAACAAATTCCGTGAAATTGGTCGTTATTTGCATATACAGATCTATTAAAACTTAAACTTATCAGCTGAAAGTTCCGAGTGGGTCTGACTGGAACACAAATGTTAACTTTCCCACGCAGGAATTCGAAATCAACATCACCACGAATGAGTCCAAGCATAAAAGAAACACTAAGCATAATCCGACGACTTTTTAAAGCTGGTAGTTTAAATGCCAAGCCTACTTTAATATGACGGCAACGCATAAGAGTTCAAACCAAGGCCACGTAAACAAAATAATAAAGCTGCTTCTGTACAGACTCGATGTTGTAAATATGGATGGTATAGTATGGATCATATATATTCGATCCATTTTAAAGTAGTGGACGAAGTAATGACGTACATAATTGTTTTGTGATATAAGGATCTGAAAACTATTTAGCCAAGCGCTTCATAAAACCAAGTTTACAGTTAGTGCGAATCACGAATATTTAGTCTTGAGTTCAGCAAAATACCAAGATCTACCATATTGTCAACTTGTTCGAAAGCTGTACAATTTATATAATGGGTAGATTTCAATTCGTTTATTCTGTAGAATGATATATGTTTCAATTTTTTAATAAAGGGTCAGCCAAATTTTTTTTTTTTTTTTTTTTTTTTTTTTTTGAAAACGCTATAAAAAAAACCACTGAACATTGTCTTAAATTTCTTTTTTTATTTGAAATTACAATCCTTCCGGTTAATAAAGGAAAATAATTTCATTCAAATGGCTGCCTCGACTTCCCATGCAGTAGCCTACACGATCGATTTTTAAGCACATTATCGATTGTGTGCAGCTGTATTTCACCAATGGCTTCACGAATATTGTCCTTTAAAGCGTCAATTGTCTCTGGCTTGTTGGCGTAACACTTACCTTTGACGGCAAGCGTATACACAACCAAATTCGTTCAGCGGAAGGAGAAAACTAATTATCTGTTAAATCAGACATGAGCTAAATGTTACCATTCACGAAATAAGCGCTAGTTGAAAAAAAAAAGTTAGATGGTGGACCCTTTATTTAATTCTAATAAATTTATTTGAAACCAATGAAACATTTTATCAATATCCGACTGTAGTAAAATCTGCTCATGAGGGGTATCAAACGACTTGCATACATTACCATACATTAAAATTTTCGAATACGAGGTAACTGAAGGCAAATCAATAATAAAGTAAATAATATTGAGCCCAAATGGCTACCTTGAGGAACACCGGAAGGAACTTGAATTTCTTACGATAAAACATTTTTAAACTTTACTTGCTGAGTTGTATTAAATAAATACGATTTTAGCCATAAAAGGTAGTAGCACTAAAGCCCATATATGATAATTTGTGAATTAAAACCTCATGATTTACTTTATCAAACGCTTTAGAAAAATCCGTGTAAATAACATCGGTTTGTTTCTTATCTCAAAAGCCATTATGTATCATAGAGCTAAGTTCCAGAAAATTAGTTGTTGTAGAACGTGATTTGCAAAACCATGTTGACACGCGGAAATCAGCGAATATATTTAATGATGGAGGCTATCTACTTAAATTTTTTCAAGAAGATAGTATTAAGTTTAGCAATTCCTCTATAGTTTGATGCTTCCACTTTGCTACCACTTTTAAAACAATGGAATGATTTTTTCCATACAACTGGTAAATAACATAATTCAGTAGATTTGTTTTTGTGTCTTTTTTAAGACACAATTAGGATTAAGACACAATCAGGATTAGAACTGAAGTAGGATTTTAAAGATTTTAAATTGAATAAAACAGTTATGTAGTCAATAGATGAGATATGGACACCAGCTGAATGCGATATTGCAAGTTCCCGGAAGATTGTTCATCTAAATCTATACTGTCCCCTTCAGTGTAATCCCCATCGATTGCAACTCACTTATGCCAGCGCTTGATCCAATCCTCGCAGCATTTTTTATATTCGGTTTTTCGTATGTCCATCAGTGCTTCCTGCGATTTTTTTATTACTTTCTCTCGGCTCCTCAAATGTGTACTTCGTAATGGCTTTAAAACTCGATTGAATAGAAAGAATTCACAGGTAGCGACGGAGCGTTATCACGGTACAAAACCCACGAGTATTGTCTTCTTTCTTGACTGAAAGCGACGTGCTTTTTGTCGCGGCATATTTGGTGAATGCCATTCACTTGCCTGATGTCTGGGTTGCGTGTCGTACTCATAAACTCACATCTCGTCTCCAGTAATGATCCTTTTGATGAATGTGGGATCCGATTCAGCCTCGCAAATTATGTCTTTTGCGATCTCAATACGGTCTCTTTTTTGCATGAAATTGATGTCTTTTGGTACCAACTTTGCTGCTACACGACGGAAACCCAAACCATTAACCAGAATGTTTGGGGCAGATCCATAGTATCTGATCATAATGCTAGTCCTCCGCTATCTTTCTCATGGTTAATTTGCGGTTATTGACAAACATTTCCGTTACTTTATCAATGTTTTCGTTGGTTTTCAATGTCGATGGTCTGACACTGCGTTCATCATCTTCGATTGACTCACGACCACTTTTAAACCTCTCGTGCCAATGATAAAATATCGTTTTCTTTACAGAATCGTTGCCGAAATACTTTTCCAACATTTCCAGTTTTGGCGCAGATACATCCGATGCACGACGTTAAGAATTAATAAAGCTGTAGAACGATTTAGGATTAGTTTTCTATCTTAGTCTCATGCGACCAACGTAGTTATTAAATGCCAATTTATTAATGTAATTGTAATCAGAGCAAGCAATTGAATATTCTCTGAAATCAATTGCAGAGTCAGATTGTTTTATTGATTTTGTAAAATGTATGCTTCCTATTTTTAAAGAGCTATTATTCCAGGATCGACACCTGTTATAACAAGGAGTTATTTTTGGAACAGTTTCCGATAGACAGTGGTGTAAAACAGAGTAAAAGCTTAAAGCAATATCATCGAAATTATTTCCAGACATGAGCGAATTCCAATTTCCATTAAACAATAAATAATTAAGTTTTGTATAATCAGTACGAGAAAAAGAGTAGACTATTATTTTTATACACGCTACCATTTGGAGTATATTTACACATTTATGAATGAACTTCAATATCGAAAGTGGGATGATGGTGATCTTCAGAATATGTATTCTTCGTATATATATATGTCCAACGGCAAGTTACTGAAAGCAAGGTCTAAAAGTTTTCCATTAGTATTTCTTATATGGTTAGTTTGAAAGATGACAAAGCCAAATGGCGATTCAATAAAGTGATTTGATGCAGTCGAAATTATACAACAAAGTTCATCAGATTTAATAAATAATATATTCGAGAGATTAAATTCACCATTTACCAAAAATATATTCGATGGCTTAGATTGCTGCAATACGGAGTTAATGGCTGATAAATGCAAATCATAAATGCCTGAAGAAGAGTTAGGTGGTATGTACGAGCATGTAGTAAATAAATATAAATTAGATGTATTCCTTTAGTGAAAATTCTATACTCTCGTAAGAAAATAAATCTCGCATCTGAATAATTGGTATTTCAGACATAAAATTAACATTCTTATGCGGCTGTGATCGAAAAGATATTTGCGTAGAGGGTACTTAATTTAGTGTTGAATCCGCGGACATTTTGATAGATTATATTTAGTCTTCTTGGCAGATAAGTAATTTAGTTTCCTGATGTATTGATGGTTTGGTGGATTTGAAAATTCAATTAGTTTTTTTGGACGAGATAATCTAACGCTTGGGAGTGCAACGTTTTCATTGTTTTTATAACGAAATTGTCGAACAATTGTATATTTAGGCCAAAAGTTGATGTCCAGAAGATGATCAAAAACAACAGAGGTTGAACAGAAATTTGAAGATGTTAAGGTTGATTTAAATTATGATTGGAGGAGGTATCTCAGATGATTCTTTACTAATAACAGCAGGATTCGATAATTTTTGGGACATGGCGGATAGTATTATGGAGGATTCAATTCCTGAAGGTTACATAATTTTCTTTGGCTTGCTTGGCTTCTTTGAATTTCCAGGAGAGCTAGAATTGGATTACTGTTTATCCGTCACCTTGCGTTAGGCATTGGAGATGTAGTAAAAAATTTTTTCTTAATTTCATCAAACTTCTTCATATAGCTTTCGAAAAATTTGTAACACTCGACACCAACAATGCGGGAATTAGGCAAGGCCATTGAAGATTTTTGGATATATCGGCCAGTACGTCTGCATCACGTGCTCTAAGGCCGCTGCATTTTAGATGACAAACACCTAAGCATAACAAGCGAGGCACCATACGATCATCATCATTAACAACATTGCACTTTTAATTTGCACAGTCTGTAGTGCAAAACCTCATGTAGGTTGTTGACCATAATAAAAGTACGATCCATACTAAAAAAACTCGAAACAAGGTTCGTGGCTCCAGCGAAATAAAAAATAATAATTATAAAGTTTAAAGTATAGAGCTCTTTTTGACAAATTATAATGTGACAATATACATATATTTAGCGCAATTAAAATTATGTTTTTATTCTTATTGTTATCAAGATTGGTTTTGATTACGAATTCTTTTGAATATTGTTTATGGTTTTATTTGTTTCCACCTGCTTGGTATTTATAAAAGATATACGGTCATATGCAAAAAAAAAATCTAAAAGTAGACTTGTAGTGCGAGGTAGTTACCACACATTTTAAGCTTAATAAACATTTGTTAAAGAATCGTATGTAAAAACCTCATGTAGGTTTTGCTTTATTAATTTTAAAGTTTTCATGTTGGCAATACCACGATCTTTTGTGTCAGCGATGCAAAAAAAAATCGAATGACACACCTAAAAGTAGACGAACCAAAACGGATTTATTTTTATTAATTTAATATAAAATCATAGTTTTTTAATAAATCTGGTTCAGTTTTCATTACGTTTTTATATTTATTTAATGCTGTACATATTAATTGCAAAAATTCTTCAAATCCTAAAAAGTTAAGACGATTAATTTTTTTTTTTATTTTGTGGAATAATACGCACCAGAATAACGAGCTATGTGTATTTGTTTTGATTTTATGTACATCACTAAGGGAAACGTGCTTTTTATTGTACTTAAGGTAGGATCTAATGATTGTCGCAATGCACTAATTTTAACAAATTTTTTTTTTGTGCAGAATAAAAAATTGTCCAAATAAAATTCTCTGCAGTCACATGATTGCCTCCGTTTAAATAAATTAAATTGTCGCAAATTAGCAAAAACGATTGAATAGAGAAAATTGCCGCCTTTCAGTTGTTTTAGAATAGGGTAAATATGAGAAACAGCGGTTGTATTAGATTGCAAATTTTATTTTGTTTACATTTCAATAAATTTAAAAAAAATTAATTCACTAAAATATTTATCCAAATTCGAAAATAATTACAAATTATATTTAATCCTCTAAAATAAAGATGATTTATTCTCTAAAAAACAAAAATTGCATCGGCTTTGGTTATAGTGATTGATAAATCATTTGATTGATAAAAAAAGTAAAACTAATGAAAAATAGAAACGGTTGAAGTTTGTGGTACAATTTATATATAAATAATTAAAAATGTATATTTTAAGGGATGACAAATATAAATACACTTGTTTATTTTTCAGAAATAAATCAATTAAAAAGTAAAAATTGATGAGTATTGTTCTCTTCAATTGCCGCTTAGTAGTGTTCTGTCGGTTTTTCCGTTCGGTCTATGTCCTCGTCTTAAATCTTTAATACTAATTTAAATTTTACAAATTCAAATTAAATTTTTTTATAAATTTACGTGATTACAAATCGTAACACAATAACACGCAACAATAATTGCAGAAATAACAAATATAAATCAATATAACAAATCAATCATTAGACGTGACAAAATAACAATGACTACATAAATTAAATAGGAAATAAGAAAACACAAAAAATAAACGGTAAACTTAAGCATTTACACAGTTTAATTAACAACAATAATATGATCAAAAACAATCGCTACACTTGACGACAAGAAAATAAATTTAAAATGACAATAAAAACATTAACCAGATAAAAAAGAGCAACAAATGACAATAACGATATAACACATAAATAAAAAAATAAATTAAAATTTTGACGGTGGTCATTCTGCAGTGAAGAAAATGGAATAGTTTCAGTTTTTGCGTTGCGTATGCTTATAACCCGGCTTGGAGCTTTTATAACTCCGTTGCTAGTGTAACTGTTTTTCTTTCCTTTTCCTTTCCCCTCCACTCTCCAGTTTAACCTTCGGCACGAACAACTTGCGAATGATTGTTGTTCAACTATGCAACAGTGAAGGTATAGCACTGGCCGTTAAACAGTCAACTAGCAACAACCATCTTCCTTGTTGTCCGTTTTAGACGATTGTGGCGTTTGATTTCTTGTTTTCTATTTTCGTTATAACAGGTCGCTTTCGCATAGCTTTCTGTAATGCACGTGGATTGAGGGCGAAATTTTTTTTCTGTATATGTACACATTTGTCTCCATAGGCCAGATGTTTTCGCCATATGTGAAACCCAAGTTTCTGAAAATGCTGATCCACAGGATTCTCATATCCCTGGATATCACCTTCTGTTCCTTTTTAGTTTCCATAGGGGTCTTGTAATGTACATACGTGATGAAGTTGTGGACCAATGCCAGCAACCTCTTGGCATGTATGATGCGGAATTTAACTGTCTTTGGGTTAAGTTCAGGGCACACCTCGTGCACTTCGAGTTTAAGTTCAGAGTTCAAAATGCAGGGAGAGAGGTTTCCATATCTGGGTTTGATTATCTTTCTGAAACCATATCATGTATCCTTGCTAATTGGCCGAACAGTGAAATTTTGTTGCTAGTGATTTCAATGTTCACAACTCGTCTTGGCTACGCCATTCTGGCCGCACAACACCTGAGGGCCAATACGTTGAGCTATTTGCCGCGCATGATCACCTTGCGCAACTAACCTACACATATATTATAAGCAGATGGGTACCAAAATTACACCCTTGACCTTTTCCTCACTTCACACCCTGAAAAGTATGAAGTTGAGGTTCTTGCACCTTTCGGTAACTCAGATCATTGTACCATTTCTGCCTCTTTTTCGTTCTCCGTCCTTCATGACGTCTCACCTACAGCTACGAAACTTCCTATTTATATCTACGATAAAGTACGTCAGGCTGAGCTCAACGAATTTTTTGGGCACTTTAATTGGAAACTTTGTTTTCTAGACTCAAATGTCGATGCTATGGCAGAGATGTCGTCAGAGTAAAAAGCTAGGGATGGATATGTTTATTCCATCCAAACAGATTTCGATTAAATCAAGAAATAAATCTTAGTTCAATCAGACGTGCAGACTAGCAGACAGATCTAGAAAGGAAGCATTCAGGAATTGGCGCAACAATAAATGCGACCTTACTGATTCGCTACGCAAACAGGCGAGAATTTCGTGTGCCGCAATACTTAGGCGTGAAAAACCTCTTTATGATCAGCGCCTTCGTGCTAAAGTTATTACTTTTCCCAGGGAAAGTAAGAGCTTTTGGTTATTCGTTAAAAAACTTAGGAATAGCGCTAGTTCGATTTCAGTTCTTTTAAAGAATGACCAGCATTCACGAACCCAGTCGAAAAGGCAAACCTTTTAGCTGAATTAAGTAATTCTAGCTTGCAAGTAATTCTAGCTTGCCGTTCTATAAGAGTGGTTATAAATGGTTTCTTGTCCGACGAGTTCTCTTCTTTCTCCAACTTTGTTCTTAATACTTCGTAACAACTTTCTTCTTCTCACTTCCAATTCTATCTAGTCTTTCGTAGACGACAGCAACATTTGTCATTCGTATTCTTTTGATCGAAGGCCGTGCCTTCTGGAGATTGGAGGGAAAAGGAGAAATATGAATGACGCACTCACAAGCGACTTGGCAAAAATCTCCGAGTTGGATCGGGCGAATCAGGTCGATTCTAATGCGCGCAAGGCCCAATGTTGTTTTCTGACACACAGACGTGGTGGTGTGGTGTCGTCTATAATGTAGATATTGAGGAGTGAAATGCTCAATGACGTTTTAGGTATGAGGATTCATTGTGATGTCCATTGGAACAATCGCACTTTCCGAGTGTCGAAAGAAGCATTTAAGTGTCTCGGTTTTTTTAAACGGTGCAAGAAATTCTTCACTCCATCTGACCTTCCCAATATTTATAAGAACTATATCCTACCCAAGATAGAATACAACTCCTATGTATGTATGAACCACTAAATATGAGTCTAGTTTGGAGCTTCCCGACCGTGTACAGGAGAGGGCGAAGGTGCTTATCAATGACGGTAGGATAGCCAACTCTATTGATTCGTTAGAGCATCTTCGCAATGTGGGGTGTGTTTCATCGTTCTATCGGCACCACAACGGAATGTGTTCTGACGAAATAATGGATTTAATTCCTGATAATCACATATTTTCTTGTAATACTCGTTTTTCCCGTAGAGCTCATCTCTTTGTAGTTGATTGTCCAACGAATCGCACAACGTATTATAGGGAGAATTCGTTGTTCAGTCGCACAGTTCGTTTGTGCCCTCTATCCTCCTCTCCATAACCTATTTTCTTAGTACCAGCACAATGCACTGCATAAGTAGGGGTCATCCCCTGAGTGCTAAAAAAAAACGAGAATACAATATATATAAGCTTTCACACGATTGTCGTACCTGGGTTGCATATGATTGTGAATTACCGTATGAGCCAATAAGTTGTGTAATCACACGATTGCTTAAAAAAAAACTAATTATTGGTACATTACGACAATCGTGTGATCCTACGTTTAAATGCATAAATTTATTGGAAAAAAATAGTTTTAAAAGAAAAAGGTTCGAGAAAAATGCCAAGGATGATAAAGTGGGTGTAAAAATGCAGTGTCGTGCAATACCAAGTGCATTTTTTAAAGTTGAACAGAAAAGTTCCTATAAAAATTTTAATACCCAATTAAATAAAATAAAACTTCACACAGGCTTTTCAACAAAACATTAATAAAGACAATGATTTAAAGAGTCTGCATGTACTTAGTTTTTCACTTTTCGCTTAAATAGAAAAAAAACTTTTATTTTTTAACAATATTCCTAGAACACCTTTTTTGTGGCGTTTTTAAAGAATTTAGACGTACTCTCTACAATGCTACCAAATAACGTAAAAAAATCTTATTCATATTATGTTCATTGCCATATTTCAACACATTCCACGAAGCCGAAATATATTTTTCCAGTTGTTTTTTACTATTGTCAAAAAAGTCTCAATTGAATTAAAATTAGGGCTTTACGGTGATCACTAATTTACCTAAAATTTTTTTGCAACAGCCATTCTTCGACAATTTTGGCGGCCTGGCTGGGATCACCATGTCATTAAAAGATGGCTTTTTCTTTTGGGTAAGGTTATATGCTTCCAAAAAATTTTCCTTGACACCAAACCATGCTATTTTTGTTTTTATATTAAATAGTCATAACATAAAAGTCTCTTTAAAGTATTCTTAAAGTAGGTTGCTTTCTACTTTAAAATTTTTGAAGTTAAGTAGAGCAAATAATTAGAGCAATTTTTATCTTTTCAAAAATTTATAAATAAATTTTAAAGAATGCAAATTTTAGATGTTAAGCACTCAGATTAAAGCTTAAAAATAAAATAAGCTTTAAATCATAAAAATCGGTTTTCTATTGCTGATTTAATTGAAAATTAAATGCAGATACCTAACTTTCACCAAAATTAGCGAAAACATGTTTTCGTGCACAATTAGAGGAATTTTTTCTTTTATTTTTAAAAGCTTATACAAAAATTATTAAAATATAATTTTTACATTTATGTATTTAAATTAAAGCCAGATACGTAACCTATAAAGGGAGGTACCTAACTTCGACAAAAAATTTGTGATACGTTATTAGGCAACACAAACACAATGAAAGGAAATGTCTGGTAGGAAACAATACATTCGCATAAATGTATATTTTTCTTTGATGAATCAATAGTGTCGCTATTCCAAGCCAACTTTCGTAATAGTCCGCATCATCACAAAATACTAAATCGCCATCTTTGCTAAAATAGGCCAGAAAATCTTGTCTATATCGAAAATATGAGACTTTCGTGTCCTTATCTAACAAATTCCAAGACCCAAGAAGTTCTGTCTTTGATTTTGAGAGTTCTAAGTCTCGCACGAGATTAATCAGGTCAGATTGTTTTATAAAATTAGGTTTTCTCGATATGCAAATAAAGTAGGACCTACAGACGCGTAACTGGTTTTACTCCGAACAGAAAAAATATCTACTTCATCAGCCATTTCGTGACGCTTAGGAGGCATTGGAGGTAAAAAATTATTGTTTTGAAGAACTGGTCGTCGGGCGGATGAAATGTTCGGATATATGATTTTATTCTTATTTTTTCTCGCAAATCCACGTGTAGCGGTTAAGCTGAAATAACAATCATGTTCGTGATTTTGTGTTTCACTCCATATCATTGGGTCCATAAATGACATGATCTCTCTTTCGTCGTCAAGATAACCTTTCATCGATAGGAAATACAAAGTAATATTTATAAGCATTTTTAATTTGAAAAGTTATTGTATGGCGTTGTGATTTTAAATTTAATTCCTCACAGATGTAGCAAAACAAATCTGGAGTCACTGTAATCTAAAACAAAATTCCATTATAAATAAGCTAACTCTATGTACAAATTTTATGAAACACTTACCATAATAAAAAAATATAAAACGGAATAGTTCTTAGAGTACTTTTCAATATTAACTTTTGGTTTTGATAAAATCAAATATCGGATAGGATTTGCCTTTTCGATTTCGCAAACAAGTGTTGAATGAATTGTGTTATCTTTTTTAAAAGTGCATTTTGTACTGGGTTTTTTCCCACAATAATAAAAAATCGTATTCTTAGAATATTTTTGATTTACCATTGCTATAAAAAATGAACCCTTTACTTTTGTCAAAGTTAGGCACCTACATTTATGGGTTATTTTACTTTCAACCCACACCTGGCTTTTATTTAAATGCTTAAAATAATATAATAATAAAAGAAAAAGAATTCCACTAATTTTTCAAGAAAAAAACGTTCCGGTAGTTTTGCAAGAAAACATTTTTTCGCTAATTTTAGTCAAAGTTAGGTACCTTCAGTCAATTTTGAATAAAATAGCAATAGCGAATCGATTTTCATGATTCAAAGCTTATTTTATTCTCAACATTTTAAGCTTTAACTTAACCGCTTAAAATCTAAAATTTTCGTTCTGAAAAATTTGTTAAGAGTTTTTGAAAAAAAGTGCTCTAATTTTGTGCAAAAAAATTTTTTTTTCGCAGCTTAGTTGTGAATAACTCCAAAAATGTTGATAATACAAAAATGTTCAGATGATTTGTAGGACGTTCATAAACGTTTGGTTCTACCTACATCAAAATCGGTCAAGTCGTTTTCAAGTTATGATGAAATGTGTTGACATAACTACCATATTTTGGGCGCAAAGTTTACCACGGCCATAAAAAAAATTTGAGCCCGATAGAAAAAAACTGTAAACGGATTTGAATTCAGCGCATCAAAATCATTATTTTTCATATAGCTTTATTTAAAAGCGAGAAAATTTTTTGGTTTTTTTTAGACCAGGGTGATCTTTTTTGCATGTAACATTGAAGGATTTTTCTTTTAAAAAAAGAAAGATGTAAGAAGATTTGTTAAGTTTTTTTTTTTTTTTGGTATATGGCCGATAAACTTTAAATATTGTGCAAGTTATTCTATTGGTTCGTGTCAAGACTACGAGAGAATATAGTGTGCCCTTTTTAGCAGATCCGATGCCTTCTTAATGAACATCAACAGATCTGATTGGATCACTTGTCGAGCTTCATGGTGCGCTGGTCATCATTGCTTGAACTATACAGCAGTCAAATTTCAAGGAAAATATCCAACAATTGTCAAAAGTCTGGCACTATTTTTGTATAAAAAGAACATTTTAAAAATTGAAGGTAGATTAGAAACATTTACCTTGAGTTTTAACGCAAAACAACCAGACTGATCTTTCAGGCGATACACAAAGAACATAAACATTGTGGTCCTACCGCGTTTCATTCCAAGGTTATTACAACGCTTTTGCCCAATCAAGGGCAAACAAACCGAAACTTCTTCAGCAAATAATGTGAAGTTTATCTAAAATAGAGGTGACTCTAGCAAGACCAATTGTCAAAGCAGAAGTAGACTATTGTGGACCAATATGAAAGCAGTTCATTTAGAACTAGTAATGGACCTTACAACTGATACCTTCATTGGGTCACTTAAAAGCCGTAGAGGTCACTGTCAGAATCTTTATTGTCACAACGTAATAAACTTTGTGGGAGCTTGGAATCAATCGATGGTCGCTTGAGTACTTGAACTTCATCAGCTGAACAAACTAATTTGCCTCTTTTTTAGCTGTCCTAGTACTTTTAATGACCCTTGCTTAAAATGACTCAATTCTGACTCTTTTTACACATTTTTACCCTTTACTGACACTACGTTTATTGTACCTCTGGTATAAAATTGCATTTATAAAACATGTTATTTTGGTATGCATACGTTTCACAAAGAAAAGCATTTGTATGAATGTTGTTTATTAATCGCAAACGGAATGTAAAGAGAGCTTTCATAAGAATCTGCCCAGCAGTACAAAAGTTATTATAAATGAAACGCATCCGATTGTATACTATTATATCAATAAGGAAAATTGAAATAAAATTTTTAAGCACATACAACTAGCCTCCGATTTAAATGAGTATCATTTCCAACATTGTTAAATTAAATGTACACAGAAGTAAAAAAGCCATCGCACTAGCATCCGGTTTGGATGGGCTTGTAATTCATTACATTGTTATTGTAGTTTCGATTACAAATTTTATTCGTTTTTTGCTACTATATTTCCAATTCTATTTAATTTTTCCGAATTAAAATAAAAAGAAGTGTTTTTAAAAAAGCAAATGGAGTAACCGTGTGTGTGGTGCATGGAACAGTCTACTTATATGGCCTATAAACTGTAATTTCATTATTGAATTTACGATAAGTAAATAAAATGAAAAATATAAATGTTTGACAATTAAAGCCCTTTCAACTTTCACTTACAATGTCTGTAGCATTGGACTCAGCAAACCTTCACTTACAATGTCTGTAGTATTGGACCCATTCAACCTTCACTTACAATGTCTGTAGTATTAGAACCATACAACCTTCACTAACAATGTCTGCATTGTCGGACCCATTCAACCTTCGCTTACAATGTCTGTTCCATTGAACCCATATAACGGCCTAGGCCAATTCTAATTGAAAATAGGTATTGTATACAGGCATTGGATGGGTCCTACTTTCATTGTATGTGGTCAGGGATCGAAAATGTCTGTGGTAAAAATATTGCTGGGTGCTTTTAAATGTAAAACTATAAGTTCAGGAAAAAGCTGTTGTTTTTGATTATTGACAGAAATTAGAAATGTAAAGAAGTTTACGAAACAAAGAAACTTCAAGTTGAGAACTTTTGCAAAAGTACAATTAATATAAATTATCAAAAAATAATAAATAACATGCAATTTTACATATTTAAACCTATAAAAGTTGCGAAAACTATATGTTTGCACATTTGAATTCTTAAAAGCAGACAAATAAAATACATACAAATGCATAATATTAAAAACCATCAATAACAAAGCATAAGTAATGTGAATTATAATTTGGTGAGATATTACAAAAAGTTTGGTAAAATTAATGTATTATTAAGACATTTAGCTTAAAAGAATTAAAGGTAGATATCTAATATTTGATAAATTTTCTATTTTAATTTTTTTTTTATTCAATCTACCGAAGTGAATATGTTTCCTTAGTTTGTTATAATATATGTATGTACATAAATAAATTTAAAATAACAAAAATTTTGAGTATTTTTCTTATTTTATGGTGAGTGACTCTTTTTTAAACTCTTTTTTGGCTCTTTCTGAAATTCTTTAACGGTAACACTGCCCCGAATGTAATGACATATCGAGACGATAAGGAATGTTGAGGAATAGTGACTTGGATTACATATCCCTGCCCTGCGTGGGTATGTCCCAACCAGAGCGCCATTTAGTTTTGTAATGAAGGATAAACCTTCCGTTGTTTTGTATATGTCAATGACGAGACTAGTTCAGTTCGGGAGATGTGGGCGGGAATCTTGTTTTACTATTGACCTAATGTCATACAAATAAATAAAAATTACGCGTGGTTTAACTGCTCTTTAACAAACAAGAAAACTAATCAATTTTGAAGATTTGAAGGAAGATATTATGAACGATGATGGTAGCGTTCGGGAACTATTGACCCTCCCAATCTATGGTTTTCGTTCCATTAAATTTCTAAAAAAAAAACCTAAAACACCCCCTTTTCGTCAGACTCTAAAGTTCTTTATCTAAATAAGTTCTAGTTTATATTTAAAATTCAAATTTAAATAAATTTATCAGCAAACAAGAGAAAATATAATATACAAATTTAAAATTTAGATAAAATATTAGTTATAAGTAATAACATAAATAAATGTTAAAAAATAATATATGTATGATCAAATGAGAAATAAAACTATAATGTACAAATTTAAAATTGAGATAAAATAATAGTTATAAGTAATAACATAAATAAATTTAAAAAAAAAATATATATATATATATATATATATATATATATGTATGATCAAATGTGAAATAAGAAGTTATAACAAAGAAATGATAAAAAAAACGCATATTCTCTTACATATCCAACGTTGCTTAAAGGCTTTCAGCTTGTTGTTGCGTAGATTATATGGTACAGGGTACCACCGACTTTAAATTTGTTATACTTTTACCAAACAATCAGACTTAGGCAAAGAGCTGCTTTTTTTTGAATCTGTTGAAAATAGAATTTTACGGCAACGTCACGTGACATTTGTCAAGCAATGATTGGCTGCTTTCATGTGGAATGTTATGTAGGAATTTTTGCTTTTTTTTGGTACTTAAATTTTTTGGTAAATACATAAAATATTAAATATTTTTTTCTTTGTCAATCGTTCTTTGTAGCAAAAGTTATAGGTTAATATGAGTTATATATTATGCATGTGTATAGTACGATCTTTATGAATCATATATTAGTAACTATTCAAGCCTGATATTTTTTAAGTAAAATTTCTTTACTTTTTTATCAATATTTCATTACTTCTTTGTGTAGCTTCGGCAGAAAATATGTAATTAATTATATTTATTTGCAATAAATTACATACATATATATATGTATATATATATATATATATATATATATATATATATATATATATATATATTACATATATATATATATATATATATATATATAAATATACATATATACATATATATATATATATAAAGTACATACAGATATATATATATTGTATATATATATATACAAAATTGTTATGCAATTCAAGATCTTATACTATGTTCACATATATCGTGTTTAACATCTCAATCGTGTTTGAGCATTAAACACTTCGATTTTTAGATGTTTTACCATACTTTGAAATGTTTTGTTAAACATCTCAAAAGAGATGTTTTAGATTTAAACACTTCGTTAAACACTTAAATGACAGGTTTGCATTTAATTTTGGGGTGTGTTCAGTATGTAATTAATGAAGCTGTCAATTTTTTATGGTTACATATCGTAGTGTTCAATGTCGGCACATTAAACAAATAAATAAACGAAATAGGAGGAACTTTTGGTGGAAATTTGGGGCGAACGTATACAAGAAATCTCCGTGGGCAGCCACAAAGTGAACCAGTTTGATTAAAGAAAGTATAAGCGGTGAGCATACAAGTTTCATGATTCTATATTTTATTAACTACTGGTGTAAAGCAAGGTGTATTGAACAGATGTACTCACCAGGGCAAGAAATACTATAGTAACTTTTTGATTCAGTTGAATTTTTGAAGATTTGGAATAATATTATTTTAAACGCTTGTCTACTTTTTAGAATGATGTCATTTATCATATCAATGATAAAAATTATTAATTTTTAAGGTGGAAAGAATAAACGCCTTTCTGCTATTCGAATTCTTCATTCAATTGAATCAAAAAGTTACTATAGCATTTCTTACGCCGGTGCGTCCACCTGTTCAATACGCCTTACATTATCATTTAAAGCCATTTTTGGTTTTTATTCTTTTAAAGAATTAATTGCAACATGACAAAACAATCTTAAAATTTCAAATTCTTTATTTTAAAGTTAAAATCATATATGCAATTTTGTATTTTGCAAAGACAATTTTCAGTAATGTCGAAGTCTTAGAAGATTCCGGAAGTGAGTATTCGCAAAACACAAATTTCGACATCGAAATTGTTCAAACGCTTTATTTTGAGGATACCGTCCACCATACTAACACCACTTACTTCGCCCTGTGTATCTAAAAAAAAGAGAAAAATAAATGATTATAAAGAAGAACTTTTGAGTCGAATTGACAAAATTGGGAAAGGAACTAATATGCAGTATGAAGAAATGAAATGAATGGACGAAAAAATGTACCAGCTTGAGTTTAAAAAAACCAAGCTAGTAGAACAATTTCTCAGATGTGCGAAGGAATACAAAAATGCAATGTTAAACTTTTTAAATAAGAAATAATGAATAGAAATTCTAAAATTAATTGTGATAAATTATTTTTATTAGAAGTTATTGAATTGTTTTGTTTTTTTTTTTTAATTTTATTTTATTAATATTATAAGTTCTTGAATTGTTTTATTTTTAATTTTATTTGATTACAAAAAAATTGTTTCTTGTTTTTTTACCAAATCTGAATTTTTTAAATAAATAACTCACCTAAATATGTTGCAATTGCTTTTCTTATTACTTTTCCATTTCTGTCTCCACTCAAGTGTGTTATCTCCTCCGGTTGAGGGTGTGTGATTTGTAGAATTTGAAAATCGAGTAACCATAAATAATTTATTGCATCATTTCTTTCATTTAAAAAGTTGTGCAGTATACAGCAAGTCTTTATGATTAGATTAACATTTTCGATACCTTTACCGACTCTTCGAAAACGGGCTTTTAAATGGCCAAATGCATTTTCCACAACTCTTCGGCATCTTGGCAACAAATAATTAAATTGTTTTTCTCTTATATCACTATCAATCTTAAATGGAAAAGACTTCATCAATGTTTTCGATAGTCGGAAAGCTGAATCTCCTAATATTAGAACCTGAACGTCAACGTCAACGTCGGATTTTTTTTTTGACATTTCTCCATATTAAGGGATATTGGTCTATATATTTTTTAACAACGACTTCTCAAAGTTTTGTGAGTCGTTGCATCGGCCGGGGCTTCCAACATTGATGTATTGGAAACGGTATCTGAAAAAAATTGTTTTGCAGATAAAATGCCAACAGTTGCGTATCTTTTACAAACCTATAGTCAACCATAGCAAATAGTACCATGGAATACCATCCCTTATAATTGAAATAATGAACAGGATCAGACGTATTAGGGTGTACTTCAATACGACATCCATCTAAAATTTGAAAGGCTTTAATTGCTTACTTTTTAATTATACCTAAATTGCACCTAAGCATTGAAGAAATCCAATTGCTTCAAGACCTCGCACGCACTCATTAATTTTGTCTTTAGTTAGTGGAAAGAATTTCAAATACTCGCGAGTAAATATTTTGCAAAATTCTAATAAAATAACACACATAGTAGACTCTCGCACTCCAAATAAATTTGCAATGCTTCTATATTCTGCTGAGGATACTAATGAATATGAAGCAATTGCTATCCTTTTTTCCAGGGGTATATGATTTCCAAACTTTGTTTCCTGCTTCTGAAAGCATCTTAATTCCTCACAAACTTTATTAAAATTTTCACGAATCATCCTAAAAATATTTTTGAGTGTTTCGTCTGCAAACATTTATTCATTCCTTTCATTTATTTTCATTCCTATAAGGAGAAATGCTTATAAAATTCTGCTTACAACGAATTCATTTTGATACTATTTGCCACAATTTCTTTTCGTTACTTAATTCAATGAAATGAGCTGCCACTAACAATAGCATTAGTTGTTTTTTTTTTTTTAAATTAATTATATTTTTTCTTATAGCGCGTCGTTTTTTTTTATATTCCTTTTTCTCACCCTTAAACAAATCATCAATATTGATAATTCCGTCATTAAGAAAGCTGAAATATAATGCTGAAAATTCTATCATTATATTTTTAAAATTTTTAATGTATTTTTAATTTTTGCAAACTTGTTTACAATTTCTTACAAGCACCAATAACAGCTGATAAAACATCATTCTTAAGCATCTCAAATGTAGTGTGAACGGTTGTGTAGTTATTAAAACATTTTGCTTAAACGCGTTTAAAAACACAAGTTTCGGACAGTATTGAGTTAATGGTTATAAAATTTATAAGGCGATTTTAACTTCTTTTATGTTCAGGAAGAAAACTAGGAATCTCTTAGATCTGTACGTCAAATGAATGAAAATTGAGGAGAGGTGTACGGTACTTTGGAACCCAACCCTCTTCTTTGGGAAGTTTTTGACGATGGAAAACGGGATTTTAAAAGCAAGGCTACCAAATGCCTGTCTCAAAACGTCTTCTGCTGTTCTTGTCTAAATAGAAATAAACTTCTATTAAACAAACATGACCTGCATATTTACCGGAATAATTCAATTGAACACAATTTGTTTTAAAGATTTAACTTCCGAAATTCTGTTCTTTTAATTTTTAGAGGTAGTAATTCTTAACCCATAATGTCCCAAACAGATGTCAAAGCAAAAAAGAATAAAATCTCTCAAAACTGGTCTTACTTATCACATATCACTTAAAACAATAAAGAACAGAGAAAAACTTTCAATGGAGGAAACACTATTAATCAATGGTAAAACAGTGCACATGTATTTGCTGTGCATTAAAAAATGATATGAAATTACTTTTATAGAACAATCAAAATATTAAATTAAAGTTACAAAATTCTAGATATACAATAAAAGTTTTGTTACTGAATTCGTTCTATTAAAAAAATCTCACATTACAAAACAGCGTTGACAAATATTCGAATGAATTATGAGTCAAAAGCTTCAGTCAAACACAAATGTCCTTAGCATGGAATTTTCCTATATTCTTTCCTGACATACAAACCTCCCAATTCAAAATAACTTCAACTATGTTTAGTGATAACTTTTGCCTTATGAAATTGATTTGCCAATTTGCTATTGAAATGATCAACTATCTTCGATTGGGTAAAACTATTTGCCCTAAGTCATAATTAACTAGTCTCTAACTAGCTCTAAGATTATAGTTTTTAGCATTTCTCTTATAAGATTTCCTGGTATTTTTCGGTGCCTTCTGCTTAATAATCTATTATCTTTCAAATCAATAATAGTATCCCGTAACAAATTCAACAAACGTAATAGATCATACCATTAAGCAACATGTAATAAGGGCTGTGCTTATGTGTACTGAGCTCCTAAGTGCACAACTTATCGCGGATAGATTCTCATCCTAGTTTTTCAGAGAATGACTCGAATGGGAGACAACATTGAACGATTTTTCGCTCACTAGCGTTAGGTTATAGTGAATATGAGGCTGTAAAATTGTGAAACACACCATAAAATTTAGAAAGTCTTTAAAGAAGTTTGATTTATGGTGTTTTCTTTTCTACAAAAGGTATCACCCTGTTGAAAGATAATAATGTAATTTTTTAAAAAGGGGAATGCCCTATGTTTACCAGCTAAATAAAAAATTTGTTTAGCAAAATAGAAAAGATAAGAAACATGAATCTAATAACTGATTTATTTCAATTTTCGCAAAAAAATGGATACAGCAAAAAAAGGTTTTTAAATTTAAAAATATGTACATATAGTTTTGTTTTTAATAAAATATGTAAATATAAAAGAGGTCTTACCAGATTGCAAATTTTTCGACTTCAAATTTTGAACGCTTTTATTAACACTTTTAACACGGAATGCAATTATTTTTATATTACTGACCATGTAGCCTTAACAATTTAATGTTTCATTAAGCTGTATTTACACGGCATGTGAGTGTTATATGGAATGTTATATTTTTACATATGAATATTTTTACATATGTCTTGTAATCTATTTCAATCATTTATTGTGAAAAATACATATGAAATTTACATATGACATATTCTCATTTAAAGCAGACTCTGTCTCTATGAGACATAACATATGGAAAACATTGGTTTTATTAAAATAAAATGGAAAAAAATAAATAAATACAAGTTAAAAATAACAATAACAAAACGTATATTCTATTTTTTGTATAAGTTATGTCAAATGTAAATTCTGTTTGTACGTGTGGACATACAAATTATAATTTATTTGTGTTTATTTCGACAAACAGAAGAAATTTCATATGAATGTATCGCAAATTTGGCATTCCATACGATACGTACATACCGTGTAAATACAGCTTTAATGTTGCTCCACAAAATAATTTTAAAATTGGATAACGATAGCAGCCGACTATTTTAATTTTACCTGGTAGCCCTATAAATAAGCAAAGTCATTTGCTTTACAGAGTATTACCAGCACTTTTGATTTATACAGGGCATAAAATGCAATGCCGTCCATCATTGTCAAGTGTAAATTTTTTAGAATAAAACATACCTCACTTTCATTTTTAATACCGTAGACATACAACGGCGTTAATATACATTAAAAACTCACTAATGCAAATTAAAATTTTTCCCTGACAGACGATAGTTTGTGCACTAAGTAAACAGCTGATTGTTTGTCAAATATTTTTTTTGGCATTTATACCTAGATCATATGGATGGAAAGAGTAAGTACGACTAGCAGCTATGCTGTTAATGAAATATCACTATTTATTTTAAGACAAAGCTAAAATTGCTTTTTTGAATCCATTTTAATTTTTTTTATTTTATTAAACATTCATTCACAATAGTGGTTAATTATTTACAGTATTGCCATATTGGAAAATCTAAATGCAGTTTGATTTTGTGCATTCATATCAAACTTAATGCACATTAAGATAGGGATAATTCACAAGATAATTTGTATTAAGGCTGTTAATGCAGATGAACACTGTCGTTTGTCTACGCTATAAAAAACAAACACAAAATTGCATTTTTTTAAATAAAATGCACCTTTATTTGGTAGAAAGGAAAACATCATTAAGTTGTACACCATTGTCGCTTATGATAGATTCAGGTACACAAGGATGTGAAATATACTGTTACAAACATAAGAATTCCTAAGAAGGAAACACACAACAGTGCCTTTAAAACTGTATTGCGGGATTTTGGTATATTTGATAATTATGTATCACCCTGTCAATGCCATACTTATTTGCGTTATCTGGCAGCACTACCAATTCGACCATCTTTGTGTTACATTTGAATTAACATATATAAAACATTTCCGGAATTTTCCAAATTGTAGGCAATTAGGTATATAACGAGGCTGTTTTACCTACACGTCAGTAGTTATCGTTTGGCTGTCATAAAGTAAAGTCTGTTTAAGCATAAATTAAAAGTGTTGTATAAGCGAATCTCAATTTGCTGCATTAAGAAAAAGTGTATAAAAGTTATAGTGTAGTAAATAAAAACTGTAAGAAAACAACAGTAGTGGTGTTTAATTTCATTTTAACGTAATTAAACGACCCCACACGTTTTAAAAAGGTTAGAACGTAAAATACGTTTCTCCAAAAATTATATTATTACGTTCCACGTAAATTTCTGGTAGACTTAAGAAAAAGAAATTATGATAAATAATCTGTTGACCCATTGGTAGCCTTAAAGTTTGTTAGTTACTTTCGTTTGCTAAACCAACCTTAATCTTGATACAAGTATATGGTAAATATTTCAGATTATTTTGAGGTTTCTATATCAACAATAGGTATTCCTGAAATTTAAATTCCTGCGATTCTAAATAAATTTCTATAGAATTTTCTACTTCATTTTCAAATAATCTTTCTATGTAAAAGCTATTTCCTGGAGCGTGCTTCACCCTCTTATAAATAAAACCAACCTTAATCTTGATACAAGTATATGGTAAATATTTCAGATTATTTTGAGGTTTCTATATCAACAATAGGTATTCCTGAAATTTAAATTCCTGCGATTCTAAATAAATTTCTATAGAATTTTCTACTTCATTTCCAAATAATCTTTCTATGTAAAAGCTATTTCGCGATAACGAATCTGGTACTATAATCTGACTTCCGTTCCTATGTCGTACCGTAAAATTGTAGCTTTAATGTCTATCTTGCGGGTCTTCCGTGCAAATTTTATTGACTCATCAGTCACTTGAGTGATGCAGGGTCCGCCGTAATCTCGAATTGATGACTCTACGTATGAGTGAAACTTCTTTATTGCCATCACTGCTGCCGAACTCTCCTGCTCAGAAACAGAACTGAAGAGAATTTTTGAATCATAAAAGCCATCGGTACTTCGTCCCCGTCGCTGTTCACCTGTGCAAGTACTGCCGCGATCCCATTTGCGTCACATTGTACAGAAAACGGACGTGAAAAATCTGAGTTATGCAATATTATTTTTTTGTAACATGTCGGTAAGAGGAGCTGTTACAGTCGCAAAGTTATGGACAAAACACCTATACCACCGACATATGGTATTCTCCGGAAAATGCTTAACTCCCGTACAGACATTGGAAGCGGACATTCCCGTATCGCTGCTATTTTTCCTTGGTCTGTCCTAATCGTGTCATGACCGATCACATATCCTAAATATTTAACCTACTTGGAAACAAATTTACTCTTCGCAATATTAATGGTCATGTTCGAATTTCTCAAATGGTACGCTACTTCATGCAATAACGAAAGATGTTCTTCGAATGTTTCAGTCACAAGTCATCCAAGTACACAGAAACTTTGTGCCATAAATGAGCCGGTATGACTTTGTCCATTAACCTCATCGTCTGTGGCGCATTACACAAGCCAAATGGCATTTTGGCGACTTGTCAACACTGGCAAGCGTGCAACTCTTTGCTGTTGCCGGCATAACTAGCGAAATCTCCAAGTTTAACACAATCATTGCCGCAATAGAATCGAACTTGAGAGAAACCATTTTAATAGATTTAAACAATTTCATTTAATTGAATAATTTTTTTATTGAAACACCCATTAGCATGATGACAAAACGGCATAGAGGACGTCCTGGGACAGTGACAGCTGTTTTCTCCCTTGAACCGCCACCCAATGGGATGTGCCAAGAAGCATCCTTTAGCTCAAGATTCGTTATGAACCTGGCCTTTAGGAGTCTGCTCAGAATTCCATCTATTAATGGCAAAGGCTAGGCATCTTTCAGCTTTCTAGCATTAAGAAATAACCTAATTTTTCCTGGTTTACACACCAAAGCAATCAGCGACGATCAAGGACCCTGTGATTCCTGAATCACGCCTAACTCAAACATTCGGTCTATCTCCCTAAATAACAATTTCTCTATTGCTGGTGAGACTGCAAAAAATCTTTGTGTGGTGCGTTTACGATTTGATATATCAATGAAATGTCAATGAATGGAAATACCCTTATAGCCTCATCTAACTTTAATATATCGCCTTCAGATAATACATACGCGCTATCATCGTCATCATTAGAACTTTCACAAACACTTTGTATGGACGATACGTTTTCGCAAAATAAATCCTTAGCTCATCCAAAAGTTTTCACAAAATCTACTCCTAAATATAAATTTTGGCTGAAATTGGGCATTATAAAAAATTGTATGGTTTCAGTTTTGCCTCTAAATGTTATTGGAGTGGTTACACTTCCAACAGTTTCCATTCGCTGTCTTTATAATCACTTTAAATTTCTAATAAATATACTTATTTTCCTTTAAAAATTTTTTCGCATAATCAGATGCAATGCATGTATCAATCATTCTGACTATATCATCATCAAATATTCTAACTGTTGCAAAAGGTCTTTAATCATGTTTACTTTTATCCGATATTAAAGCTGAGAAAATTCTCTGTCACTTTGTTCATTTTTTGATTTTTTTTTTAATATCAACATTTCAAATTATTTTAGAAAAATTTTAACTTTTGCTTCTCAATATTCTTTCAATCTTATATGGCATTCTTATATTGCATTTTAGGTCTTGTTTTGGAAGTTTTTTGAAAAATTCATACCCTTAGAACAATTAGGCTTAAAAACAGTAGAACACCTTAACAGAATAATATTATCTCCCCTAAGCAATCTTCGAGTTTCTGACCCTTTTTTAAACAAATCCAACATATTACTTTTTTCTTCTGTTTCTTCTATTTCTTCTAAGTACGAGTTTTCAACTTTTATTTCTGAAACTAATTTATTGGGTAAAATAGATTTATGTGTTCTATTATTACTTAATTCTTCTTCTAAAATCTCATATTTGCTTACGAAATTTTTTAATTCGGAAATAGAATTTATTCTAAAATGCAAAACTTCTTTATGAACCTCTGGGCGCAAGTTTCTCTTTACTATTTCCACTAGATAATATTCATAAAGGTGTTTTAAACGGTCTGTTTTTTGCAGTATAGCATCACAAAAAAAAACAAAATTTTTACCAACTCTCTACTTTCGACTTCTTATTTGCTATCTCAGATCAAATTCAGTCCTATGGTCTCTAATATTTTCCTTAATTCTTTTCACAGTGTAACCAAATCTACTCTATCTACAGTGCAATGAAAACGCCAATACCATTTCATGGCTTTATCAGAAAATAAAATATGAATATGCTAACATAATATATTGAAATCTCATTTCAAAATTTGAGCGATTGGAGTCTAAATACGATATATGAAATTATCTATTGAAAGTCCACTTTCTGATAATCCAATAAATTTAATATACCATCCAGATATAATGGCTGAATTTTTATCTAGAGTCTAATTTAAACTAAAATTCTTTTTGTATTAATCAGATTTTGATCTAAATTATTTCTATTAAAAGAATTCCTAGAGCTGTTTTCAACATTGCATGCTTTCAAACTATTTCTTAGACTTTGATTAGGTTGAATATTCAAATTAACTAGTTGTTGCTTCATTACGAAATTTTTTAATTCGATACTGAAACGAAGTATCACTAATTTCACTAGGTCCTACACCCTGACGAGAATTCACATTTTGCTGTGAAACATTGCAATTCATTTAACGGCCTACATACATTACTCTCTGAATTAACCGCTGGGTTCTGTGACATTGACCAATCCACTATATTACATCTTGATTGTCTCTTTCTCTGACTCTGAGCTTTAGATATGTTTCCATAATTAACCGTATTATATTCTGCAGGTGTAGTGGCAGATTCAACATTTGGTTTCTTTAGTTCTTATGAGTCTTAAGTCTAGTTAGCCTACAAGTTGTTGCGCAAACACAGGACAAGCTTGTGTCCTCTTAATATAGTTAATTATAAAATTTGTATGGAAAATATGACCACATGGAGACGAAACTACAACATCATCTACTTCAAAATCCTTCCTACAGATAGAGCACTGTGTCCTATTCTGACCATCCTCCATTGAGAGAATATGCTCGTGACTGTAACTGATTGTCATTTGCATCATTATTAAAAGAACTTCATTAGGGTCCTTAGAAAAATGTGTGTGTAAAAGTAAAAAAAATAAACTAAAATCTAAATTGACGTTTCAGTGATGACAGAACGAGTCTTAATGAAAAGTTTGCTTGGATGCAAAGAGAAAAGTGGTCAATCAAAGCAAAACTTAACATGCTTCATTATTGCAATTTCAAAAATTTCTACATCTTAAATTCTCTCCACCAAAAAACTCCCTCATCTCCTAGAATGAAAGCTAAGATATTATTTCACTAAACATAAAGGAGTGAATAGTCGTTATCGAGTTTACGATCGAGTGTAATCTCGAAAGCGTGGTTCGATAGTAAAATAGCTATCATAAGCAAATAAAATATGTTTTATTAATAACGACCTTAACGAAAAGTTGTGGAAAATAAATGTTTTATTTATTTTTAATTTAAAACTCAATTAATCAATATTAAATTTTTAGGATAAGTTCAAAAAATATTAAATTAAAATAATGTCTTCTGATTCCGATAAACACAAATAAACAAAAATAAGTAATTTTTAATTTATACCCTATTTAATACAACGTTTTAATTAATTATAAAAGTATTAACTCCTATTAACGTTGATAGTGTTCTCTTTGCTTTTGTTTTATACATAATGAATATATAATAAAATTATACATAATTTAATGAATTCAGTCACAATAAGCATGAAATTTCGATACGACACCAATCAAATGCGGAGATTAGCTTACTCGACACGCATCGAAATGTTATTCTATACGATAGTACACTCGATATCGTATGTCGTGATTAGACCCTTTGTAAAGCAATTGTTGAAAGCACACAGTGCAAACGAACTTACTGACAGTCAATCCGGCAAATCTAGAAATCACGGTAGTTGAAAAGAAGAAATGGAACATCGTCAAATATCAAAGACTTATTAATACAACATTTCTATGGATAAACACAGCACCATTTCTTTGTTTTAAATTTTTAAAGTCAACTTTGAATATTTATAGTATTATTTGAAATATGACTGATTCTATCCAAAAATTTTTCACTTTGGTTATTTAAAGATAATTCGCTTCAATTAGTAACTGCGAGCAAATTTATATACATACATTAACCGTTTTGCAAACAAATACAAATTTATTTTATTATATTACAAAGTCTAGCCCTAATATACAGTGCTGGAACAAATAAAAGGGACAGTTTCCTTTTTCCAATAATATGTCATAAAATTTTATATATTAATGGCAAATTGTTCGGACCATGAAGAGCTCCAAAACTAAAGTATTTCCTACAATCTAATGAAAGAAAACTGCAAAGACTAAGGGAAGAAAGCTAAGAATAAACTTGGTTGAATAAACTTTCAATTCGTACCTCAAAGATTAGTCCCTTCAAGTCATCAAATAGCCTGAAAAATGGACTGTTTTAAGTCGCCAATAAGAAAAAAAACTTCTGGAGGTTAGACTCAAGGATAAAAGTCTTTGAAATGTAACTTATCTCAGCACACGAAAACAACATCTGCAACGTAATACTTGGAACAACATGCTATGGTCTGACGAAGCCAAGATTAATTTGTTTGTTTCAAATGCAAAATCGTATTTACGAACATATATTAGTTACAATTCATACTTTATTTGAGTATAATAAACAAAAATTTAAGAAA
This sequence comes from Wohlfahrtia magnifica, assembly GCA_023159175.1. Taxonomy (NCBI): domain Eukaryota; kingdom Metazoa; phylum Arthropoda; class Insecta; order Diptera; family Sarcophagidae; genus Wohlfahrtia; species Wohlfahrtia magnifica. The sequence continues at coordinate 32,350 of JAKWBJ010000333.1, read as the reverse complement.
CTGTTAAACTGCGTCACTATTATTTGTTCCACCAATGTTTATATATGTGTATAATTTTTACTTTTAAATTAGAACTATACATATACATGTATATGTATGTACATCAGCGATGCTCGTTCATATTCAGTTTACGAAGATTTTTCGTGAATATTATAACCATGATTGCTAAAGGAATAAAATTCCTATCAAAACTTTTTCTGAAATGTACCAAAATCAACTGTATCGCTAACCTTTATCATATAGTCTTTCAATTTAAATATCATACAGTATTTATTGGTATTGCTTTTATAATTCCTGGGAAACTATTTTTGTTTTATTTTTCAATAAAAAACTTAAGAAATTTTAATAAATTAACAATGCTAAGTCTTGTATAAAAAATGCATACGCTTTGCTTACATTGTTCCTAACGGCAACCATAATTATAGTAAAAAACATGTGTGTGAGACACAACATTTTTTCAGTAGCATGTTAGCCGTCAACGAAGAAGGGGTGTAGCGCATATTTTTGTGTTTTTTTTTAATTTCAAGAGATTTTGAAGAGAGCTAAAATTTTGTTTATCTACACCGAGAAGTTTTAATAGTAAGCGACATAAGCTTATGCATGTGTATACTTACCTATTTTATAAATACCTATTTTTTACAGCATTTTAACTTCAGTGTACTTATCATTTTAAGTCTTTCTCTCTTTGTGCGCACCCCTGATGTACATCAGGAGTGACCAAAAAGAGAAATAAATTTGTGTAAACAGTGGTTGTTAAATAGTGGTTGTATGCAGATGTTATTTTTTCTTGTATTCTTTTTACTTCTCGCAAAATTACTTTAACAATAATAATAACAAAAAAAAATATTTTTTTCTCAATAAACAATTACAAATAGATTACAAATAAAAATTTAAATTAATAAAACACCAAAACCACCTCCAACTTATGTTCCTGATTTTTCAGATATTTCTAAAATGATTAGAGGTATAAGCAAGGAAGTAAATGATTTCAACTACAAATCTTTGAAAGACAATAGCGTCAGGTTAATGATTCATTTAGGAAAATTGTTAAGTATTTTTAAACGAATAATGTAAGTTATCACACATACTTAAACAGAGTTGTTATTAGGGTTATTCGCTATTCAACACCGATAAATGATATAAAAGCTTAACTGCTAATGTTAGGGCGTCGGATCAGGGATGCAGTTAATGTCGTTCTACAAAAATGCCATTACCAATGTTCTTTGTCGACCTTGAACCGAATCTAAATAACAAGGATACACTCAATATAAAGTACATAGGCAACGCTATTGTTTCTGTCGAAGCACCAAGAAAAGTTGGCGATTTAGTTCAGTGCCATCGCTGTCATACCAAATCATTTTGTAAGCGGCTATTTAAATGTGTCAAATGTGTCTTGGACAATTCTACTAGTGAATGTACAAAGAATATTTAAACACCACCAAAAAGATGCAAATTGTTCTCAAAGCCATACCGCCAATTATAAAAGATGTTCTGTCTACCAAAATTCTATTCATAAGAAAAAACCACTTGAAACAGACAACAGACCAAATTAGCCAAATACCTCAAACACAATTTTAACCAAAGAGCACAAGCCATGGTGGTAACAGCAACGGTGGCTATACTGCTTAAATCTAATATAAAGTACGAATCTTTATACTCTAATATAAAACCCTCAATTCAAGCTTGTTGTGTAAAAATTAAGTGCAATGGTGTTGAAATTCATATTTATGCCATTTACTGTCCCCCTAGACATAGCTTAACTTTAGAGAACTATGAAAATATTGGCTCCAGATTTATAGTAGGTGGAGTTTTTAATGCCAAATACACTTGGTGCGATTCAAGACTCGCCAATTCAAAACGAAAAGAGCTTTATAAATGCATAGTAAAAGACGGATACAAAACTTTCTCTACAGAAAGGCCAACATACTGGCCATCAGATCCAAACAAACTTCCTGACTTATTAGATTTTTTAGTTTACTTTGGCATATCCAACCATCTTCTTGATATAGCAGACACTGATGACCTCAACTTGGACCAATCACCAATGAATTTAATAAAATGTTACCAATTTTTTTTTAGAAAATGTCAAATAATTTCTTCCAAAACTGATGTGAATCGATTTCAAAATTACAAACGAATTAAATTATACAATGTCATTTTAAAATCAGTATGGACCTATGGTATAGAACTGCGGGGAACAACTAGTCACGCAAATGCCGACATATTGCAACGTTACCAATCTGAAACTTTAAGACATATAGTCGACGCTCCATAGTATATTACCAATAAACAAAATTACAGAGGTCTTAAAATTCCGTTTGTCTTCAATGAAATAAACAGATTTAGTACTCGTTATCTTAATAGACTTAGCAATCATAGCAATTTATTGGCAATTTCATTATTAGACGAAACAGATGATATTAGAAGACTAAATATTTTACATGCCTTTATGACTTATTTTACTTTCAACATATCTGGCTTTCATTAAAATGCTTCAAATGTAACATTAATATTCGAAGAATTTTTTTATAACTTTTAGGAAATAAAAGTAAAAAAATCCAACATATCAAATTTACTAACAGTTAGGGACAACCACTCCGACAACTACATACGATTTTTGGACGAGAACCATAATGTTCTAGCATTTATTAATTTAGTGGAAGCTATATCCATATTGAGCCCTCCTAACAACCCACATTTAAAGAGTCTGGCGATATCAAAAATAGTAAACGAGAAAATAACGGGAGAGGCGGAAAACTACGTACTGGAAATTGGAAGCTGCCCAACGTGTGACCAGGTCAACGAAACACTTCTTCGGCAGTATAAGCTAAGGACGTCTTATGTGGAGGTTTGCAACAGATGCGGAAATATGAAAGTAACTAAATTACTTACTTGAGAATTATTCTATAATTTTAAAATAGAAAATATGAAGTTTACGAAATATATTAATTTTGCAATCAAAAACCAGATCTGTATACACCAAATTGCGTTGACAGCCATTTAGTTAATATTTTAACTGAAAAGATATATATACCGTTGAGACATCATGTAGATCAGAGAAATGCGATAGGAGAAAAATATATACAAAATGTGCACATATTCAGACTCTCGGTGACCCGAGAGGTACTCACTTCAAATTTAGAAAACAAATACGTACAAAACATTTAGACAAACAACTGATGGTGGTAGCAAACAAATCTATATTACAAAAGGTAATAGTGATGAACAAAATAAATATAGACGACATTTTCAAACCTACATATGTACCATAAAGGAATCCAGAAAGTCAACATAATAATAGAAATTTCCCAATTAAAAATATAGATAATTGAAATAATGGGCTAAGCAATCATAAATCAAGTCGATCAGGCTAAACTTATCAATCACTTATGAGTGTAGACCAATCTAATATTACCCGGCCAAGTAATTATATGGAAATTGATAATATCCAACAACAAAATAAAAATCTGACGTTGAGGCAAAGTTTACGATACAGCCTCGAGAATAAAATGACCAATAATAACAATTAATATCGGTAAGTAGGTGCTGAAGTGCTTGAAGCATATTGTTTCCGACACGAGCATTATCAAGCCGACAGCTATTCTTAGCTTCAAGTCACAACCTTTGAAAAACAAATTGTACTATAAAGCAATAAATGGCCTCATTAAGGCAACACATTGCATTATTACTCCGATACCAAAAGAATTCAATTCCATAGAAACATTGTCACAGAAAATGATAGATTTCCAGAGCAATACTTACAATGCAATTATTGGATAAAATTTTGTAGTCCATTTAGAGCACAAATTAATTAATTTGACCAGTATGTCGAAATATTTGGAAAAAAGAATATGCAATTGGAACTAATTAATGAAAAAAGCTTAAAAAATTTCAACGACAAAGAGAATGGTAAAATATGTATACAAAATATTGAACTAATTTAATGATGTATTTCATAAGGAAATGGATTAATTAACAGCGGCCAGTACACTGGAGCATATTCCTATAAACGCACACTACTTTTTTTTAAAAAAAGGTAAAAATTAAACAAGAAAATGTTTAGGAGGCTATAAATTTGTGTATTAAATTAGTTAAGACTTCACTTAAAATATTGTTTACAAAAAAAAATTCATTTGTACTTTAATTATTTTTTTTTACTTAATTTTCGATATTAACAGCCATTTTTAAGGGTATTTTTCTATAAACGCACTTTAATGTTTGGGCCATTGTAGCATTATTAATAATGTGTGGATGATCCTTTGTTATGGATTGTTTCAAAAATACGGTCTGGCATTGATTCCTCTAATTTTTTAAGCAGATCGGAATCAATTTCCTCCCAGACTTGTTTAATTCTTAGTTTCAGCTCTGTCACAGTCTTTATGCCTTCATTCTGGGCATTATTTGCATAAACTTTACGGGCCATGTATCCCCACAAGTTTTCCATTGGGTTTAAGTCCGGACTACAAGCCGGCCAGTCCAAAAAAGGAATGCCATGTTCATTGAACCAAGATTTCGATTGCTTAGAAACATGGATTGCAGCATTATCTTGTTGGAAAATGCAATCTTCATCCATTTTTTCGTACATAAAAGAGAGAAGAGCATATTCCAACAGTTCGTTATAAATCGAACTATTCATTTTTGTTGGAACAAAACAAATTTTCGACTTGCCAACTGCAGAAAACGCTGCCCAAACCATAACACTGCCACCACCGAAATTACGTTTTGACATCCGAACATCTTTAGATCTCAAATCGTGCCAATAGCATGAGTATGAGTCCGGACCGTCTAAATTAAATTTTTTTTTCGTCAGAGAAAATTACTTTTTTCCACTCATCTGTCCATTTCATATATTTTCTTGCGAATTTTATACGATTTTCTTTATGGTGTTTCTTTAGCATTGGTTTACATTTCGGCCTTTTCCATTTTATGTTTTCATCGTTTCGTAAAATGTGTGCAACGTGTTTGGAAGTCACAGGAAGATTTAATTTATTCCTTATTTGTGTGGAATTCAATTTGTTGCGGGTTGCTTCTTGTTTTATTAGATTAAGTTGTCTTCTTGTTAGTTTTGTATTACCCTTTGTTGATTTGCGAACTCCATAATTTTGACCTTTCTTAAAGAAATTTCGCACCACAATTTCCGAACGACCGATTTTACGTCCAATTTCTCTATTAGAGCATCCTTAGTCGTGAAAAAATTTAATTTGAATCTTTTCTTGATCGGACAAAAAAGTTCCCTTAGGCATCTTTAAAAGTGATGAAATTTATTGATTAAAATAGGAAAAGTTACAGTAAATTGAGATATTATTATTAGAAACGTACCTTTGGTTGAAAAAAAAAAAAAAAAACTAAAATTGATAATATTTTATTTTTGGTCACTTTTTTAAAAACAAATTTCGAGTGTGCGTTTATACGAATCTTCCACTTAAAATAGCACCAAGAACATTTGATCGCATAATTAAGGCAAACAACAAAAATAAGAAAAAAAATTGTTTACTTTTAAAAAGTACCGTTAAGTTGTCTCTCATTAAAATAGTTAAATTTTGTTTTTGGATGAGAACAACAAAGATACAACAAAAATACAGAAAAAAATTAAGTGCGGTTATAGGAATATGCACCAGTGTAGTACACGAATTTAATATAAAAACAGATAAACCTTTATATTCAAAGATATATAGGTATTCTCAAATTCATGAAAAAGAGGTAGAAAGGTAAATTAATGAGATGTTATAACAAAATATTGTTGCGAAAATAAATGCCTAAAGATACACTAAATTAGTACAGTGGTAGTCTTAGCTATGGAATTTACTGGTTTGTGTCAAGGCTCTTGTGTATCTTTCACTGCCCTAGTTATCTGTGCTATTAAGAGTGCTACCACTTGCATGTTTCATGGTGTTGCCAGCTTGATTACTTTTTGTGTATTATGATTTTATTACCTTTCATTACCTCAGTTCAGTTCTAGTTTGAGAATCATTGTATAAAGTTGTCTTTAGGCGTAAATAAAAGTGTTGAGTATTTGTGTATAAGCGAATATTTAGTGCAAGATAAATAGATGCTGTATTAAGATAAAGTATAATTGTGTAAAATGTGGAAGTAAAATAAAAGAGTGAAGTAAAACATAAATTCGATGCATTTATTTTATTTTACGCAATTTAAAAGAATTCAAACATTTTAAAAAGTTTAAGGGAAGAGCATAATATTTTACCACCTTAGATCCGGCAGAGGGTTTTATCAGATAAAAATAAGCGAAAGAGATAGAACTAAAACGGCCTTCTCGACGTAATTCGGACATTATGAGTTTTTCAGGATGTCGTTTGGCTTAAAAAACGCTCCTTCCATTTTCCAAAGATTGATTAACTCCGTCTTAAGAGAGTATGGCAAGAAAATATATGTCGCTACATAGACGATATACTAATTTTTGGACGTCATTGGAGGAGCACATCAGCAATTTAATGCTTGTATTGAAAATTCTCAGACAGGTTAAGGTTCAACCCGATGAGAGTGCCTTTTTCAAGAAGGAAACCTTATTTTTGGGACACGTTTTGACGGCAGATAGAAAAATTGATATGGTTCGAAGTCTGAAATTACTAGTCACCCAAAAGTAGATAATGGCTTTTCTGGGTATGACGGGATTTTATACAAAATTTACCAAAGACTATACTAATATGGTGATGCAATATTTATAATAAGATGAAAAGGTCAATAAAAATGATCCAAATTATATATACGCCTTTGAGAAATTAAAAGACTTAGTTACAAAAACCCCTATTTTAATATATTCAAACTTCACAAAAATTAAAACTAATAATAGATGTAAGTAATGTCTCTCTTGGAGCGGTCCTTACTCAAGAGGGCCATTCAGTTGTCTATAGATCTAGAATGTTGAACAAGCCTGAACGGTTGAAAAAGAATTACTGGCCATAGTCTGGGCCCTAAAGTAGCTCAGACCTTACTTATACGGTCGAGAGTTTGATCTGCAAACAGATCATCAGCCGCTAAAAATGGCTACATGCTAAATTCGTTGACAAAGATATAAATCCAAGAATCCAATTAAGGATCCTACAATTAGGAGAACATAATGCCAGAATAAAATATATATAAGGAAAGAAAAATAAAACTGCAGACTTCCTAAGTAGGATAAATTCAGAATATTCAGAAATCAAGAGTCTTAATGATATAAATCAAACTGATACTGATAAAGAAAGTTCTCTAGCAGTAGAAATGCATTCCCAAGAAGAGGAACTTAATGACCATATTCCTATATTAACTACTGTTGTAAATAGATTCAACAGGTAATTTTTCAACACACAAGGCGTAAAAATATGTGTGTTTACCATTAAGAGATACTTCCTGGACAAAGAGAACTTATGAAAGAATGATATGGCAACATTGATTTCAAAACACTTTTTAAAAGGAAAAGTTGGAATATATTCTGACATGAATGATCATGAATACAATAAATAACAACAATTAATAATAAGAGAGCTCAAAGAAAGTCTATTTAGGTTTGTTAAATGTTTGCTGAGTGCATCCATAATGATGATGAACTTCATAAACAAATAATATATTTTAAAAGAAGAAACTGAGCATGCTGGGTATAGTGTTAACATACGAAGGCATCAAAGCAAGAATTGCAGCTCTAATTTAAGAAAATTAGTTTACAAAATCATTAATACTTGTGCCCAGTTAAGAAGTATGACCAACTGCCTATAAGAAAGGATTTTGCATTAAAAATAACGCCAAAAGACGGAAACGAAATAATGCACATAGACACCTATGTCAATAGTAAACAAACCTTCAAAATTTTTGTTGACAAATTCTGAAATCGTGCTATATGTGCTATCAACTAATGGACAGAAATAGCAGACCTCTAGTTTCAAAAATTCAAGAACTTTTGTCTATAAAAGGCGAAGTAAAAAATTCTTATTCGATAATGAATCCGATAACAATTAAAGATTTCACCAAACCAAACAGCCATACCGGCGACGCAGATGTCGAAAGGGTAAACAACACATTAACTGGGAATGTAACAACCCTATATATCAAAGAAAAAATATCAATTATTATTATTAATATCATTATAATATTACATACTGTCACGTTTTAACCTTTTTAAAACGTTTAGGTTCTCTTAAAATGCATTAAAATAAAATTAAACCACTTTGTTTTTGTTACAGTCTTATTTATTTTAATACACAATAACTTTTATACTGCTTGTCTCAATACAACACTTAATATTCGTTTATACAACACTTTTATTTCCGCTTAACCTCGTCTTTATCTTATGACAACAAAAACGTAACTAACTCACGTATAGGTAAAACAGCCCTTTATGTACCTCATTGCGTAAATTATGGAAGGTTCAGGAAATATCAACCATCTTTCATATGGTTAGTTCAAATGTAACGTAAAAATGGTCGATGTGGCAGTGCCGCCAAATTAACAGGGTTACACTAAATATACCAAAATCCCCTAATGCCGTGTTGTATTTTTATTTTCGTATCACGGCGTCCCGCTTAAGCTTGTTCGTTCCGAACAGATTCATTATCCTCCTTCCCGTTCCTCGCAAGTCGCTCCAGATGTACCACTTTCATTTTTGGTCTTGGACTATTGTTTTTTGTGCTCTGTATACCACATCGATTACCTTCTCGACTACCTTATAAGGTCCATCCCAGTTAGTTGGCAGCTTTGGAGATACTCCTTTCTTCCGCTGTGGGTTGTAGAGTAGAACCAGTTGTCTCTCATGGAAGCGCTTAGCATTTGCTGCTCGATCATACCTGGCTTTCAATCTATTACGGGACATTTCTAGTCGTGTATGCATCGTTTCATGAAGTTTTTTGGAACTTTAATTTTTTTGGCAATACCGACTGGTGCTCCCGATTTGTATTGCTGCAGATGATTCTGACTTATTCTGACTGCATTTTAAGCCGCAATATATTCAGTGAAGTTCGCTATCCACCCGGCGGCAGCATGCTTGCATCCAACCTAATAGTAACGCTGTTTGAATTTTTCAACTGTCTTCACCACGTTAAGATGCCCTCCGCTATGCTCCTTATGAGACTGATTCAAAATTTCATTCATTTTTGAGGAAGAAACCACTATTAGATAGGAAGTTGTATTGCCGTCTGCACTTTCCCAGCTTCAGTATAAGCACCTGTAAACTATCCCATTGAGCCTAATAAGCCTTTTAGAGGGCTATTTGTTGATATCTCTTTCAAAGTAGACCATCTGTTTTTTTTCCTTAGCCGCTATCATCCTTGCCAGTACAGGGTATTTTCTCTGAGTCGTTGACCAGTCCTCGTTAACCTCCAGACGTAATTGTCTGATATCAGCAGCAATCTTACATTCGTTTTTACTCTTTCCACTCCTATAATAAGCTTCACTGTTACGTGGCAAGCTTTTCATATCACAGCCTCTATGATGACCATCGTCCTTATGACCACCCTCATATACATTACTGCGTTCATTTATTTGTACTCTGTCGTGTACACCTAAGCCAATTTTATGCGGCTATCCTCTATTAGTAAGGCGTTTGTTACTAAACTTTTCGGGCTTTCTATAGCTAGTGTTTTTCCATTTGTCATATCTCCATGATGACGCAAACCTTACACCTCTGAGGGGTGACCTACAATGCCTTTGAAAATGACCACTCTTGCCACAGTTTGGCACTTCCTTTTTGCCATTTGCTCTTTTTCGGCCAAAAGACGCTCTACCACCTCTTTGATAGATGCAATGAAATCTTCTTTTGTATTTACGATTTTCATGCTATACACTTTATGTACCTGCGGCTTGGATATCTCTCGAGCGGTTTCCTGTGCCAGTGCAAACATCACGGTCTCCGCAAAGGTTGCCTTATGAGCAGCACACACCGCATACTTAATATCGGGGTCTCTTATACCATTAATGAATGTATCAATCTTAATTTGTTCTACTAGTTGGTGCGGTTCCCTTGGATAACTAAGCTGCACCAACCCCTTGACCACCATTGCAAAGGCTTGCAATGATTCATTAGCCTTTTCGTTCGGCACCTTAATTCCATGCGGTACAAATCGCGTTTCTGCTCGTCGCAGATCGTTGTAGTTATTTCTACAGCTGGCTGACAAGTTTCAAGAATCCCTGCTGCAGCACCTTTTAACGCCAAAATTAGTCTGAGAGCCTACTCTTCATCGTCCCATCCGTTTCTACTCGCCACTGTCTCGAAATGGAATTTAAATACGGATAGGGGTGAGCTACCATCAAAGCAAGGTGTTTTTATTCTGCTGGAAGCTTCTGCTATGATATGCACTGGTTCCGGCTTTTGACACTGGAGTCTGTTGATTTTATCCCCAATTACCTCAAGTGATTGTTCTAGGCTTGATATTCTGTTCTCCACCCTATCTACTCTCTTGTTTACCGTTGTATATATTTCCTGTAACTTAATAGCTGTTGCTTTAGAAGTTTCACGAACTTCAGCCTAAAGCTTTTGATTATCGGCTCTAGAAGTTTCTTGTATTTCGACTCTACAGGTTTCAGTAACTCAATAGAAGTTTTCTCAAGTTTCATTTCAATTTTTGCCAGAAAATTCTGGTTTTCAGCTCCATTCGCTTTTAACTGTGCCAAAAGTTTTTCGTTATCAGCTCTAGATGTTCCCCGCACATCAGCCAAAAGAATTTTGCTCATTTTGTATTTTTTCTATAATAGCAGCCAGTTGCGAATTAACGTCTATACTACTTGTTGTTGTAGTGGCACTCATCTCAAGCTCATTCTCGTCATCAAATAAGTGATTATCGATGTCTATACCACGTCTCTGAAATTTCTCTAATAGACGTTTTTGTAATTCGGTTTTATTATCGGTTGTGGAAAGCACTAATTTATTTAATTCACGTTTGTCCACTTTTAATTCTTGGAATTTCATTTTTCTTTGTCTCCTTTTGTATTTACTTTTATTTTATGTTACGTTTTATGTTACGTTTTAACCTTTTTAAAACGTTTGAGTTCGTTTAAATTGCGTTAAAATAAAATTAAACCACTTTGCTTTTGTTACAGTTTTATTTATTTTACTACACAATAACTTTTATACTGTTTATCTTAATACAACACTTTTATTTCCGCTTAACAACGTGTTTATCTTATGGCAGTAAAACGATAACTAACTCACGGGTAGGTAAAACAGCCCTTTATATACCTAATTGCCTACATTTTGGAAGGTTGAGGAAATATCGACCATCTTCCATATCCGTTAATTCAAATGTAACGTAAATATAGTCGATGTGGCAGTGCTACCAAATTAACAGGGTGACACAAAATATACCAAAATCCTATAGTGTATCTTTTTTGCAATGGAGAATAATGAAATGGATCAAAAGTTACTTACAACAGTTTGATCATGAATAAAGAGAAAAAAATTACGTAAGCAAACAGAAATAGGGAAAAGTATTCCGATAATAGACAACAAGGATTTATTAGGAATTATAAGAGTGTTAGACATAGCGAAGAGCATAAATTGTAAAGAAAAATTTAGAATCAATATTAAAAGACATTTATGGATACGCATAAGCTGGCCTATTTGAGACAGAGATCATTAATGAAACAAAAATTATTCTGCATCTTATAAAAGTACAAAATATTCTAAAATTATTATTCGACCTGAAAAAGGACACTGACTTGCTGGGATAAGGATAAAGAACTATGATATAGAATGACCTTCATATTTCGAAATCGAAGTAAAGTCAATAATTCCCAGACAGAATCGGAAAAAACGTAGTTTCATGAATGTAATAGAATCCATATAAAAATTGTTGTTAGGACTTATGAACGATGAGGATCTAGAAAATATTCCTAAACACTTAGAAGTGACTTATGGTAATAATCAGAACATTACTGAGGCTACAAATAAGTAAATAACTATTAACGAGCATTTCTGTAAAAGTAGCATAGAAGAAGATAGACAGAAGAAACTTAAATTAACAGTATACAAAAGTGATACGATCAAGTATCTGATGAGTTACATTTTCATAGTCTCATTATAAAATTAAAAATTTTGGAAAAAAAGTTTGATCAGATCTAAGAAATACATCGATTATTATAAATTCAAACTCATCAAAATGGGAGTACTAACTGTAAAAAAAACTGTATTTTCTAAAATAATTGCGATTGGATTCAAAATATTGAAACTAAAATATAAACTCTTACTAATCACACAATTTCGATTTTCATCGCGAGAATAGGGTAGCCAGACGTACTTTTGTAAGCAGTAGGCGTACTTTTTTTAGCCAATGTACTGCTTAAAAAACTTTTCTTTAGCTTTTGGTACTTCTTTTTTAATTTATTTTTTGTGTTACATGTTTTTAAAAAAATAAATAAAATATGGATAAGTTGGAAAAATTTTTGTGAAAGTTTGGGTGTGAAATTTAATAACATGTTAAGCAGATATGGAGACAGAGTGACAACCGTCGGCACTTGCATAATAATGCATCAAAGAAAAGCGCTTACTGAACTTTAATAAATTATTCATAAAAATTTACAAAATGAAATAAAAGTGAAATTTATATGTGAGTTAGTACTTTAGGAATATGTGAGTAAGTACTTTAGGAATTCGATATTATTTATTATTGTGTTTTACTTTTTATTGAAAATCTTCTTTACGAAAGCAATGCAAAAGCATTTCTCTTTTCTTTTTCGTAATCTGGCCCTTGGCCAGATTGTTATTCAATAAATCAACAATTTTACTTAAATAAATTAAATTATAGTTTTCAATTCCAACGTCAAGCTCACATTTTATGGTATGGAGGGGGAATCGTGGTGGCTCCACAATTGGAATTCTAACAACGAACTACATAGAATATGCAAACACATTTCAATTAAGAAGTGCAGAGTATAGTAGATAATTTTTAGCTCAAAAAAAGTAGCTTTATCCTTATAAAATCCATACCTTGCCGTTTTAGATAGATAGATGTGGATTTAAAATTTATGTGTTGTAAAATTAAATTGTCTAATATTTTATCTATTGAGGAAAATATTAGACGGAAAAAGCGTTAACACTATTTTATAGAAATATTTGTTTTTCATTATTTATTTTTTTTCTGTTTTGTTAGTTTTTTAAGAAATGAGGACATATGTGGATATGTTTCCATAAAATGTTTATTTAAGTAGTGGTTACGCTTTTTGGCCAATATTTAGTTCAGTGTACCCGTACGGTAACACTCTGGCTAAGTATTCGATTAAATTACTACTGCAAATGATCACATTTCTATATTCCTTGATGTATTAATCGTTATTCCATGTTATTTCATGAAGTCTTAAGGCGTTTTTATTTAAAAAACAATGTACTTTGTTTATTAATTGTACTGGTCATTTTTCCCCAATGTACGTTTTTTGTCAATTAAATCTCGCTACTCTATACGAGAAATACAGAAATTTATCGTAATTGTAATAATAATCATACAAACAGCCAAGGAAAAAGTCTAGGTTTTTTAGAGAGTTATTGAAGAAAATTAAAAAATGTTTATAAAGGGTCCGCCATCAAACGTTTTTTTTTTTTCAACTAGTGCTTATTTCGTGAATGGTAACACTCAGCTCATGTCTGATTTGACAGATAATTAGTTTTATCCTTCCGCTTCGCTAAGTGAGCCTGCGATCGACTTACAGAAGATGCCGATTTTGCCAAAAAAAAATCATCTTTTCAGATGAAGCTCATTTTGGTCTTGGCAGGTATGTAAACAAGCAAAATTGTCACATTTGGGGCACAGAAAATCCGCACGCATACATTGAAAAGCCGATACACACAAGACGAGTCACTGTTTGGTGCGGATTTTGGTCCAGAAGCATAATTGGGCCATTTTTCTTCGAAAATGAGCAAGGAGTGGCGTAACAGTCGATGGCGATCATTATCGGACCATGCTGAACGAATTTATGTTCACAAAAATTGAAGAGGAGGATATATACACTCGATGTTTTGCGCCCTGTTTTTGAAGATCGCATTATCAGCCGCAGAGCTGATGTCGTTTGGCCACCTCGGAGCTGCGATTTGACACCGTTGGACAATTATTTGTGGGGTGCCGTCAAAGATAAGTGTTACGCCAACAAGCCACAGACAATTGACGCTTTAAAGGACAATATTCGTGAAGCCATTGGTGGTATTTCACCAATCCACACAATCGATAATGTGCTTAAAAATTGGACCGATCGTGTAGGCTACTGCTGGACAGCCGAGGCAGCCATTTGAATGAAATTTTTTCCATTATTTACCTGAAGGATTGTACTTTCAAATAAAAAAAGAAATTTGAGGAAATATTTAGTAGTTTTTTTTATAGCATTTTCAAAAAAAAAAAAAAAATATTTGGCGGACCCCTTATTAATATTTAAGGCATTAATAAATAAGTTTATTTATAAAATAAAAAAGTAATTCTTTTACATAATAAAAACAACAATAACAAAAATATTTAAAATTCTTTGGAAAAAAGTCTACATACGGCTTACGAAAAATTATTATTATTTAAAAATTTTATATTTAAAAAATAAAAATTTCACTTTTAATATTTGAAGACGAAGGGGCGTTAATGTCATCAAATTCTCTGTAATAGTATTATTTCGGCCCATGCACGAATAAGGGCAGTTTTTAATGTTTCGCTGTTACTAATGCCATATTTTTGTAAAAAAGGTCCCATATGTGCTATATTGGACTTAAGTCTGGTGACTGGGGTTGGGAATTTAGTTGTTTTGAAGTATAGTAAAGACGCCAGTCTTAAGAAAAGTACGAAGTATGCCTAGGGCCTCTATCTTACTGGAAAATCCATTGGTATCCCAGACCCAAGCTATTACCAGATGCCTCAGAATTTGTTCCAATATGATGGCGGTCAATATTACCACCCAATAAAGTCAAACCAGCCACTTTATTTGATGCCATGGCTCCCAAAACCATAACGTTCCCTCCACTATGTTTGACTGTAGGTATAATATTATTTTGATCAAGTGCAATGTTTGGTTTTCTCCAAGCCTTGGGTCGACTAACTCTTCCGAAAATGGTATAATTACTTTCGTCGATAAATATAACACGATTAACAAATTCATAGTCTTGTCTACATCTGATTTAGCAAAATCGAGACGAAGTTTACGATTCTTTACGGAAATTAGAGGCTTCTTGCGTGCTATTCCGCTAAGACTTTTATTATTGTTCGTTGAGTAACAATATAATTGAAAATTTTTCGATGTGTTCCGCCAATTTTGGGGCGTTTATTGTCGAATTCTAATGGATTAATTTCACAATATTGGTAACATCACGTCTCAGTCTTCTTATCTTTGCCTGGTCGTTGTTTATTTTCGATATTATTGTTGTTGTTATAATTTCTAATAATCATCTGTACGGTAGCAAGACTGAATTTTGTTGTCTTAGCAATTTTTTCATATGATTTTTATCCTTTTGGAGATTTAATACCGTAATTCGACCTGAAATATGTGTCTCTTTTCGATTTGCCATTTTCTAAGATAAAAATTAAAATAATATCTTCTTTTGTTATCACTTTGTCCACTTCAACAATTGTATTGCTCCTAAATTTGAATAAATCAACAAAGTTAATTATTATTTCGCTTTCTTTGGTTTTAAATTTCCATTTGATATTAGTAGTTGCACATTGTATGTAGACTTTATCCCTTGACTGTATGTACATACCGGAACTTTCGTTGAGTGCGGACGTGTTTATATGCTTACCGTTGATTTCTTTTTTAAATTAGATAACTGCAGATAAAACTACCTCTTAGATGAATTAAATATAATAAAAAATTGAAAAAATATAATAAATAAAATTGAAAAAAAATAAAAGATAAAATAAAAATATGAAACAAAATAAAATGCAAAACAAAATAATAGAACTCACAACAAAAAACAATTACAATAAAAACCAGCGAAAACAGTTAAAACTACAATAACAAATTATTAAGATCGGACTATTTGTAAGCAAAAATAAGTACAGTTTGTCAAGAAAATCTTTTACATAGTGAAAAAAGAATTGAGTTTGACTTTTATCATAAAAAACCTAAGATCTACTGTTAAACACGACAAATCATGGTATAGAGTGCATGTCGACATATGGGAACGGTAGGTTAAAGTTAATAGCCGGAATAAGAAATCCGCATATGTACCTCTATATTTTAAAGGAGGAATTTCTTTCAAGCGCCAAAAAGCTGCATCAGAATACTAAATATGCTGAATATAAGCATAACATGAACCTTAAGCATTCTTCTATGTTGGTGAGGTTGTGGCTGCCATATAACGTCAAATCATAGTTAGAGGAGCTACGTAAATCTAAAAAACTTAAGTTTACTGAACAACTGTGGGTATATAAAAGATACAAGCACAAGAAACGAAGTCAATGTCTCTTCAGCATCTTTAGTTAATTTTAAACGGAAAAATGGGAAAAAGTTTCACTTGAATTAACCAAAAAACTGGTTTTCCTCGATGCCTAATAGACTAAATTAAGTTGTAAAGTTAAAAAGAGGTTGCATCAGTTATTAAAAAAATTTATAAAGCATTGTTTAATACAGTCGTACGCAGCTTTTGTGAGCTAAATAATTAAAAGTATTTAATTTTTTTTACATATTCTGTATTTTATTATGAAAAAATTGTTTTTTAAGTTTTCTATTAAATATTGTAATAAAAAAATAAAATCATGGAGTGTTTTGATCATAAATATATTAAAAAATTCAGTTTTTATTGTCATTTTTAAAGTTTTGTGGCATAGTGTATATGTACATTTAAAAAAATTAATATAAAATTATAAACACTGTTGAAAGCAACAATAACAAATAACACTGACAAACGAAATATAATAGCAGTTCCAGTATTCATATGTACATAAAACTCCCGTAACTCCCCATAAAAATGTTTGATATGGTTTAAAAATATTATCACGATTGGGCAGGGTTAAAAAAAATTAAAATTTTTATGTTTATAAAAAATAAAAATAAAATTTTAAAAATTAAATTTTTTCACATACATATGATTATATGTACTATACATAATTGATAAGTACAAAAATAATTGAAAATTAATAAAGAAGACAGAGAAGTGTTATTTTTATTAGTTTGTATACTATATTTTTCAAAAAAAGGAGTCAACTTGAGAGGCAATACGCCGCGCCTTCTCCTTTTTCCGGCTCCCATAACTTTTAGTATAACGTATTCTTACACAAAACCATACATTTTAGAGGAAATACTGTTTCTAACATGAATAAAAGTTTTTCATACAACTAAAGACACCCTAATGTAAATATATTTTGTTAGTGCTTATACCAGTTTTCATAAAACAAAATATTAAAATCTAAACATTTAAAATAAATAAAAATGTAAAGTGCATATTATAAATAACAAAAATAATAACAACAAAAAAAAATTTAAAACATAGCAAACTTAAATAATACAGTACAAGAAAATAAAAAGAAAAAAAACAAATACAGAGCAAACAATATTAAAATAAAACTTACCAACAACTAAGCAAATTGAATAAAAATGAAATAATAAAGACAAACAATATAAATATATAAATTTGGCAAGAACAAAAAACAGCTGTTTCTATCAAGCGGTGCAGTTTATATATCAAGTGGATGTGCTGAGTACAGAGTTGTATTAATTTCAACATTAGCTTATACTGAGAAAATTAGTTTTTTTTTTTTTTTTGTTAAAGAAATCTTTAATATTATCCTATATAATCATTATTTTTCAAATAATCAATTCTTTCGAATATCGGAATAAATGAACATCTTAGAAAAGATAAAAAAGCTAAGAATAATAATAACATAATGAACATGCATGCAACTAACAATGCATGACAGAATTAACCCATACTATGAGAACTCTTCATAATACTTCTATTTATTTCACCATTTAAACTTTTAAACTGCATTGATAATAGATTTGATAAATTTACTGAACAAATATTGCATACGATTGACGTTAAACTGAAAGAATTTGAAAAGGTTCTTCTAAGGGACCTGAAAAATATATAATTCTTAAAGACAAGTTGCATGCTATGAACGAGAGGGTAACTATTTTAGAAACAACTTTCGCAACATGCGAAAAGAAATATGAATATCCAAAATTAAATTACAACAACAGGAAAATCATCTATTTGCATCGGAGCTAAGGATTAACTAAATCCCTTTTACAGAAGATGAAAACCTGAACGCAATATTTCAGAATATATATGTACATGCATGTGTACCATTACCAGACCTAAACCAAATTTGAAATCGTTTTTTGACTCAGTAATAATAACAATAAAAATCTAAAAAATTCGAAGGATGCAGTAATAATTGTTAAGATTTGGTTTGTCCTTATTCTTAAGTCCTTAGTAAGCTACAGGAAAAATCATAAAAGGTTACTTTTCGCCTCACAGACGTCGGTTTTAACTCGGAGAAGAAGTTCTATCTAACTTAACGCATTCCAACTTCAAAATCCTGGGAGTGCCCATTCGATTAAAGAAAAGGAAGCTAATAAATTCAGCGTTTACTAATCGAGGTTCAGTTTACATTTAATAACATTTCAACGACGACCCACTGCTGATAGATGAAACTGAGAATCTCAATGTGTTATTTCCAGGCCATGGCAGTGTTAATCGTGTTATTTTAACTAGTTAATCCACATAGTTTCTTAGATATCACAAACTTAATATTTTAACTGTTTCTTCCCAAAATTTAAGCATACCCAATCATACATATTTATAGAATTTTTAATGTGTGTATGTGATAACCAAAATTTCGCAAATCCACACACCTCTTGTCTTGCTGACCGCTTGGTTAATGTTTTCGGATGACGATAGTGTATGTTCCAGAAAAAACTACTAATAATATGTTGCGAATTTTGGCAGGACAGGAAAATGTACTGAACATTGCTCACATGAATGCACAGGGTTTGCACGGTAAGATTGATGAGTTTAGGCATTTATTTGTTTCGGCCGGTCTGGATATTATTTGTGTCTCAGAGACTTGGTATCCCTTCGATATTCACGATTCTATTTATAACGTCGAGGGCTTTAGATTGTTTCGTTGTGATAGGACAATTATCGTTAATAGTATTGAGAACAGGTGCAAGGGTGGCAGTGTTGCAATCTATGTGAGATGTGGTATTAAATGTGCAGTTAGGCTGAAATCTGTTTTTGGTAGTGAAATTAAGTATTTATTTATTGAGGTAACTGATACACGAAGCCATAAAAATTCTCATTGGAAGAGGAACATACCTATTGATTCTTTAGCTAATGTGTTGGAGAGTACGAGTATATATGTTCAGTATGCTGACATTGTAGCTGTTGGAGATATCTAATTATTGAATCCGATGGTATCCCTTGACTTTACACCGGTGAATACGGTCACACCAACACATTATCACTGGTAATCTTGTAGTTTAATTGACTTGGTATTCGTGAATAATATTTCGAGGATTCTTCTGTAAGATCAACTTATGGCGTCGGGTTTTTTGAACCATGATATACTATTTGTATCCTATGATATGTGTGTTGAAGGGCAAGCTGCGTATTACACCTACAGTGATGTCCGTAGATTGGATTATAGTCTGCAAGATCGGGAATTAGAGGACATTTACTGGCCACGTATTTATGCTCTTGAAGATGTAAATGATCAGATGTCCTTTCTATAAACTAACGTGAATTCTTTGTTTGACAAATGGTTGCCTTTGAGAACCAAACGTGTTAGAGCAGACCAGAAACCCTGGTTTCCTGTGAGGTTAGAAAACTCCTGAGCTTTTGGAAATATTTCGATCATGTAGAAGGGAGGTGGTTATAGGCATTAGGGAGTCAAAATGCCTATTTTACCGTGAAAAACTCCTCTCGAAAATGGATAGCAAATTAAAATGGAGGAAAACTCGGAAAATTGGACTAGTGCGGAAGATCAGTTCCTCTTGTGCAATAGATATTAATGGTGATTACTTGAATAATACATTTTTGAATATTGGTATCCCTAACCCACTCATAATTTATATGCTGAGTTGAGTTCGTCCTCAATTGAGAACACACTCAGTGTTCGATGTTTGAGACAGTGTGAAGATATGATGTGTTTCTAAACTTTCTAATAGAGGGTTGTTGGTGTTGAGGGGGTAAATCCTTTCTTTCTTGTGGTGATTTTGCCAAGACTATTGTCATTTGTCACTTATTTATTTAATTCTGTATTTACTAAATCTGTTTTTCTTGATGGATGAAAGCTGTCGAAAATTATTCCCATTCCGAAGCCAAATAACGATTGTAGACTCATTGCTATTCTTCCTTTTTTATCTAAAGTTATGGAGAATATTATGAGTACGCAGATGAATGATTATATTAGGCAATCATATCTTTTATCTGATAGGCAATGGGGCTTTGCAAGGGGAAGAAGCTGTATCAAGGCGCTTGCGAATATAGTTGAAAATTTGAGGGACAATCTTGACGAGAATATGGTGTCGTTTCTAGTTTCATTGGATCATAATAAAGCCTTTGATACAGTTGACTGTTCAATTTTAGTGAAGAAACTCGCAAAACTTTTTTAATTTTCGTCATATGCGTGTAAACTTTAGCGGAACTTTCTTACAGGGTGACTCCAGACAGTTGCATTAAATGACACATATTCGGCAGCCCGGGGAGTTTATAGGGGTGTACCAGAGGGTTCAATACTTGGGCCTCTATTATTCTGCTGTACATCAACGATTTAAATAACGCTATTAAGCATTACGGCGTACAATTGTACGCTGATAATGTGCAAATTTATAGAAGTAGTATGGTAGATGATGAACATATTTGTGCGGATTACTTGAACAGGAATCTAGCTAGGATTAACGAGTGGGATGAGCTGCATTTTTATAATTAATAATAATAATAATAATAATAATAATAATAATAATAATAATAATAATAATAATAATAATAATAATAATAATAATAATAATAATAATAATAATAATAATAATAATAATAATAATAATAATAATAATAATAATAATAATAATAATAATAATAATAATAATAATAATAATAATAATAATAATAATAATAATAATAATAATAATAATAATAATAATAATAATAATAATAATAATAATAATAATAATAATAATAATAATAATAATAATAATAATAATAATAATAATAATAATAATAATAATAATAATAATAATAATAATAATAATAATAATAATAATAATAATAATAATAATAATAATAATAATAATAATAATAATAATAATAATAATAATAATAATAATAATAATAATAATAATAATAATAATAATAATAATAATAATAATAATAATAATAATAATAATAATAATAATAATAATAATAATAATAATAATAATAATAATAATAATAATAATAATAATAATAATAATAATAATAATAATAATAATAATAATAATAATAATAATAATAATAATAATAATAATAATAATAATAATAATAATAATAATAATAATAATAATAATAATAATAATAATAATAATAATAATAATAATAATAATAATAATAATAATAATAATAATAATAATAATAATAATAATAATAATAATAATAATAATAATAATAATAATAATAATAATAATAATAATAATAATAATAATAATAATAATAATAATAATAATAATAATAATAATAATAATAATAATAATAATAATAATAATAATAATAATAATAATAATAATAATAATAATAATAATAATAATAATAATAATAATAATAATAATAATAATAATAATAATAATAATAATAATAATAATAATAATAATAATAATAATAATAATAATAATAATAATAATAATAATAATAATAATAATAATAATAATAATAATAATAATAATAATAATAATAATAATAATAATAATAATAATAATAATAATAATAATAATAATAATAATAATAATAATAATAATAATAATAATAATAATAATAATAATAATAATAATAATAATAATAATAATAATAATAATAATAATAATAATAATAATAATAATAATAATAATAATAATAATAATAATAATAATAATAATAATAATAATAATAATAATAATAATAATAATAATAATAATAATAATAATAATAATAATAATAATAATAATAATAATAATAATAATAATAATAATAATAATAATAATAATAATAATAATAATAATAATAATAATAATAATAATAATAATAATAATAATAATAATAATAATAATAATAATAATAATAATAATAATAATAATAATAATAATAATAATAATAATAATAATAATAATAATAATAATAATAATAATAATAATAATAATAATAATAATAATAATAATAATAATAATAATAATAATAATAATACAAATAATAATAATAATAATAATAATAATAATAATAATAATAATAATAATAATAATAATAATAATAATAATAATAATAATAATAATAATAAATAATAATAATAATAATAATAATAATAATAATAATAATAATAATAATAATAATAATAATAATAATAATAATAATAATAATAATAATAATAATAATAATAATAATAATAATAATAATAATAATAATAATAATAATAATAATAATAATAATAATAATAATAATAATAATAATAATAATAATAATAATAATAATAATAATAATAATAATAATAATAATAATAATAATAATAATAATAATAATAATAATAATAATAATAATAATAATAATAATAATAATAATAATAATAATAATAATAATAATAATAATAATAATAATAATAATAATAATAATAATAATAATAATAATAATAATAATAATAATAATAATAATAATAATAATAATAATAATAATAATAATAATAATAATAATAATAATAATAATAATAATAATAATAATAATAATAATAATAATAATAATAATAATAATAATAATAATAATAATAATAATAATAATAATAATAATAATAATAATAATAATAATAATAATAATAATAATAATAATAATAATAATAATAATAATAATAATAATAATAATAATAATAATAATAATAATAATAATAATAATAATAATAATAATAATAATAATAATAATAATAATAATAATAATAATAATAATAATAATAATAATAATAATAATAATAATAATAATAATAATAATAATAATAATAATAATAATAATAATAATAATAATAATAATAATAATAATAATAATAATAATAATAATAATAATAATAATAATAATAATAATAATAATAATAATAATAATAATAATAATAATAATAATAATAATAATAATAATAATAATAATAATAATAATAATAATAATAATAATAATAATAATAATAATAATAATAATAATAATAATAATAATAATAATAATAATAATAATAATAATAATAATAATAATAATAATAATAATAATAATAATAATAATAATAATAATAATAATAATAATAATAATAATAATAATAATAATAATAATAATAATAATAATAATAATAATAATAATAATAATAATAATAATAATAATAATAATAATAATAATAATAATAATAATAATAATAATAATAATAATAATAATAATAATAATAATAATAATAATAATAATAATAATAATAATAATAATAATAATAATAATAATAATAATAATAATAATAATAATAATAATAATAATAATAATAATAATAATAATAATAATAATAATAATAATAATAATAATAATAATAATAATAATAATAATAATAATAATAATAATAATAATAATAATAATAATAATAATAATAATAATAATGAAACGTGCGACGCTGAGTTCACTAAACATGCAGATTATATATTGCAGAAGTTTTTAATAACACTTCTCTTCTAAACGACGAATTGGCCTCAATAATGGTACGTGGCTTTTAAAATAAAAATAAATTAAAAAAGAATGTAAACAGTGTTGTAAATAATTCGAAAATATTGATGAAGTACTTAATATTATATTGGCAAAATTTATATTCTTCAAAATTGTTCAGTCGAGCACGCCCTGAGACTGTGAATCGAACTAAGACGAGATTAAGGATGCGCCATGGAGAGTTGGTATAAAGTTATTAGTTATTAAGTCGTGTAAGCGTACTTTTATATATAATAGTATTTTTTAGAAATCATCACTTTTGACGTGTAGAAAATGACAGTTCTAAACAAAGAAAAGTAAAAATTCTATCAAATGAATAACTCTATACTTTATTTGGGTGGTGGCAGTGGTGTAGTGGTTAGAGTTTCGGCAGCAACTCAAACAACCCAGATTCGAGCCCCAGCAGAGGGAAAAATTTAATTGCGATTTTCGAATATTTCATTAAAAGACTTCAACCCCTCCTGTCCAAAATATTCAAAAGAAGCCTCCCTGACATTCCAGCTTTACCTCTGGCGACGATGGCAGTCAGAATGATCAGGAAAAACGCCACCTGCTGGGAAAAACGGCAGTGCTAAGTAAGGATCACCACCAACACACGTAGCAAGGGCCCTCACGACCAACGTACTTAGCAAGGATCCTCACCACTATACAATACAATGGAGGCGATAAGATGGCAGCCCCATAATCCTGGAACGGCTTACAGTAGACTAATCATCTGCGTAGCTTGTAACTTAATCAACGAGACTGAAACAAGGCAAAATAATAATGGACAGGAAAATACGACAACGACCTTCGGCACACAAAACACGACGCGCATTGCGCAATGAAATGTAGGAACTCTTCGTGAAGCATCAAGGCTTGCGCAACTTGAAGATCAAATGTTGGTGTATAAAATCGAAGTCTTATGGATAAGCGAAATGAGGTGGAATGGCAATAGCGAACTTATCACTGCAAATGGTAACACTGTATTCTACAGTGGAAGAACAAATGGTGGCGAAAGTGGAGTTGGATTAATGATATCAAAAAGAATAAAGAACTCCCTTCAAACATGGAAACCAGTATCGGATCGTGTGATAATGGCTCGCTTCAAGGGTAGAGTAGGACGACACGTTACCATTGTGCAGTGCTCTGCCCCATCGGAAGACGCTGAAGATTTTAATAAAGATGAATTCTACACACAGTTAACATCCACGCTCATAGAAATTCGAAGAGGTGATATCATCATACTCATGGGTGACTTTAACGCGAAGATAGGAAGCGCCAACACTAACATCTGGTCTACTATGGGAACACACAGTTGTGGAGTCAAGAATAAGAATGGAGAGCGACTAATAGAATTGTTCCAGACATTTCAACTAGTCACAGGTGGCTCGCATAAGGAAATACACAAGTATACCTAGACATCCCCTAGCGGTAATGCGCGCAGCCAGATAGACCATATATGCGTGAAGAGAAGGCCTTTTTGGATGTCAGAAATAGGAGAGGTGCTGACATCGGCAGTGACCACGAGCTTATCACTGATGAAATCAAGATTAAATTGAAATGTCAAAGTAGCACCATCAGGCAAATAAGGCGAAAACGGATCTATCTACAAAAACTCCAGAATGATGCAACCAGGCACGCATTAACCAACAAACCAACGTCAGTCATTGGACGATATCAAACAATATATAATCAATTCGCGGAGGAAACACTTGGTGTAGTGCAACCAAATAGAAGAGTTTGGATATCAGATTACACTTGGAACCTGGTTTCTCAAAGAAGGGAACTGAAACTGCAGCTGAATAGCAGCAATACCCTGAGACAGCTATACCATCAGCTGGCAAAATAAGCAAAAAAAGCTGCAAGAAGAGACAGAAGAAAGTTTCTGGAACGACTGGCAACGGCGACAGAAGAAGCAGCTGGCCAGAATAATATGAAAAAACTACACCAGACGATTTAATATCTCACTAATCAAAAGTGTAGTAGGAACTAAGCTGTGGCTGATAAAAATGGTACACTAATAACGAACAATGATGCATAAACACAGAGATAGAGAGAATATTTCAATGAAATTAGTAACGTCACGAACACTACTGAGGACAGCGAAACAGTTGAGAACATAGATGAGGAAAACAGTTTAAGAATACCAAGCAACCCTCCCAACCTGAATGAGATACAAAAGGGCCATTGGATTTAAATTGAATTGAAATATAATAAGGCGGGCAGGCGCAGGTGGACTACCAGCGGAAATTTTTCTGGTTGACATCCAAACGATAGCTGAACTTCTACTGCCTCACAGCACATCAGTATGGGAGGAGGAGAGGCTGCTTCCTACGTGGAAGAAGGGCATCATTGAAAAGTTACCAAAAAGTGACGACTTGAAAGACGGTAATAATTGGAGAGGAATTACTCTACTGAACACCATATATAAGATACTTACAGCCATAATACAGGGGAGGCTTCAGATCAGAATAGACAACATACTGAGAGACGAACAAGCTGGCTTCAGACCGAATAGAAGCTGTGTAGATCAGGCCAACACTTTGCGCATAATCATTGAACAGTCCATAGAAATGGCGTACCCCGCTGTATCTACTGTTCGTCGATTTCAAGAAAGCGTTTGATACCATCAGGCGAAAGGCTGTATGCTAGTGAAAACCTGGCTTGTATCGGATAACTTCACGCGGAAACTCCAGGTATTCATTAACAAGTGCCTCAGGATCATATGCAGAATATTCTGGATTAACACCAAAGTAACACAGAATTGTGGAGCATGCCCTAATGAGGAACCCATACTGAAACAGATAAGGAAAAGGCAGGCGGAGATGGATCGGTCGCACTATACAAAAAAGTCCAGAAAGTATCACCGGAATGTCACTCGAGTGAAATCCTCAAGGCTCAAGAAATCGTGATCGACCAAAAAAACACCTGGAGACGCACAACTATTCAAGAAGTGAGACAGAACAACCTAACATGGGAAGAGGCAAAGTCAACAGCTGTAAGCCGTGTTAGATGGAGATGCTTTGTGTAAGCCATATGCTCCCAAGAGGAGTAACCGGGAAAAAAATAGTTTATTTGTATTAATAATTCTAGTTTTATCAATAAGTTTATTTGTTCAACTTAAATTAAAATTTTATTTTTGTAAATTTTTAAAATTTAAATTTTTATACAAAAATAAAATTACATTACATACTTAATAAATGTACAAAAATACAATTTTTAGTTAAGTATTTTTTGTAATATTTTAATTAATTTAACGTATTTTGTTATATAATTGAAAAATAAATAATAAAAATACATAAATGTATATAAAAATTATAAATTTTTAAACTTTTTTAAGAGAAGGAGTTAAATATAATTTCTTAATATAACTGACTTTTTTCAAAAACCGACTTTCGAATAATTCTGAAAGTGGCAATTTAAAAAAAACCGGGTTTCGGTTAATAGTTATTCAAACAACCGGTTAACCAGTTTTTTTTTATTTTCATTGTTTTTAATTCTTGAAGCGCAGAGCTGGAATACGTCGTTTTAAAAGTAAGCAGAAGCTAACGGAGAGCTTAAAATTAAAGTGGCAATCAATACCATCAATAATTCTAACAATCTCGTAAAAGATATGCCAAAACGGTATGCCTAGGCCATAAAAAATAAAGGTTATTACTCAAAAGTATTGAAAGTCACTTAATTTTCGAACAGTTACTCACGGACACAAATTACGTTTTTGTAGTTGTATTACTTTGTAGAGAATAGAATTAAGGTTTGTTAATATAGCTATAATTTAGGTGCCTATTAATTTTAACATTTTCCGCAAAAAATAAAACGATTCAGTGTTAATTTTTTAATTTAAGTTTTATTAAAATATTTCATCGAAGTATGCCTTAAATTTTTTGTATATATGTATGTATGTGCATGTATATACATATTTGTTTTTATTTTCAATATTTTCTTTTTTTTAATTTTCAAATCAATAAATACGTAAATAAAAAAACAATTTTGGTATTTAACGAAACAACACTCCATCTAAAATTTATGTGTATGTGTACCATAATCCATGCCCGAAAATAGGAAATAAGAACGTGTATGTATCGAACATATATATTCACATATTGTATATGCTTCATGTATGTATGTATATGTATATTCTTCATATGTTTATGTACATAAATGTCCATATATCCTTAAATTCTTGATAATGATATGGTCCATATATAACAAGCTTAGCACAAACGTAGGAATATAGAAATCATTTCAAATTAATACAAAATTTCATGTTATTTTAACAAGTTTGCACGTTGTTTTAATATGATGGTCATATTAGGCTTAGGCGATTTAATAGCTAATTAAGCATTAATTTTGACTCAACATGAAACTCATGTAATTTTAAATTTTCACAATGTCGATTCAATAAGAATTTAACATTATATCAATATTTATTTAACATGATTTCTAGTTGTTTTTAAATGAAACGAAAATGAACCAAAATCATTATTAAAAAATGTTAAATCAACCTTGTTTTAATTAATGATTTTATATACACAGAATAAAATGATGACAGAATTGATGAATTTCTAACTAAAATAGGTAAATGAATTTTATTTGTGTTTTTATAAAGAATATTAGTAACAAAATTACTATAATTGTATTTTCGTAAAGCACACTTTTGTAAATCTTATATGTTCTTTTACTAAAGCTAAAGTTCATTTGTCTGAAAATGTTAATAATAAAACAATAAGTCTGCTTAATTATAAAGCCTATTTACTTTGAAGTTTAAACATAATATTAGCAAATAAGCAAATAAATTTTAAATGAATAGCACTGAATTAAAATTAAAGAGGAGTTGAAGTTCCATCTAAGATCAAACTACATCAGATTTGCAACTTGCCTTAAAAATTAAAAAACATGTTTCTTTTATTAAAAAGGTTATTCAAGAATAAAATTCATATAATAATATATATGTGTTATTTTCGTTCGTTTTCTTTTCTTTTGTGAGCGAGGTTAAATATAAGGAGAGCAAACAATGCCACGTTACACTAGAATAAAAATTAAGACAGCAAAAGTCAAATACGGGCTCCAATGATATAATCCGCATAGAATAATTCTACTTATAAGAGATGCGCACACTATGTATACTCTTGTATACTCTTTGGTATTATTTAGAGTTAATACAAAAGTAGAAATAATCAAATTGTTTTTTTTTAAATTTGGTTGTATTTAGAATTGATACTGTTTTGTTGATAAAATTTGTTTTACTTTATGATTGTAATTCGAAATGTGACAATTTTTATGACAAAATTGCTTCCATTTTTTTGAGTTATGACTCTTTTCATGAAATAATTAAAAAAATATATTTTGTTGCAATAATTTAAAAAAAAAAACAATGTTAACATATTTTCCAATGGAATTATAATGTATTCGGATTTTCAAATTCTCTTAAAATATACCACATACAGTTTTTGACCTCTGCTGAAAATTTAAAATTTTGAGTTAGTTTTGAGTTTAAATGTAAATATATATTTTTTTATTAAAATGTTATATATGTGTAATTCTTTTTAGACCTCGAGTGATGGAAACCAAACTACAAGCACTTTATCAATATCATTCAGTAAAACAGATGCTAGTAAATTATTAGCATGTAAAGCATACAATCATGCGGTTCCCTCTGAGCCACTAGAAGACGGATGGAAACTTGATATTCAGTGTAAGTATAAATTTGCTTTTAATATGAAAAAAACACTGTGGTTGAATAATTATTTTATTCCAATGCACGCAGGAGCTTTATATACTACTATATATATACTACTATTGTTACGTTTTAACCTTTTTAAAACGTTTAAGTTCGTTTAAATTGCGTTAAAACAAAACAACTTAATATTTGCTTATACAACACTTTTTTTCCGCTTAAACATGTCTTTATCTTATGACAGCAAAACGATGTCTAACTGACGTGTAGGTAAAGCAACCTCTTTATATACCTGATTGCCTACAGTTTGAAAGGCTACGGAAATGTCTCAGATCTTCTATTGATATATCCGTTAATTCAAATATAATGTAAAGATGGTTGGTTTATCAGTGCTGCCAAATACGCAACTAATAAGGCATTGACAGGGTGACACATAACTACCAAATATATAAAAATTTGGGCATTTTTATTTTCGTAACACTGCCTCCTACTTCAGCCTGTTCGTTCCGAAAAGGCTCATTGTCCTTCCTTACATAGCTCGCAAGTCGGTGTAGGTGTACCACTTGCTTTTTCGATCGCGAGCTACTGTTCTTCTGTATTCTGTAAGCCACATCGTTTAAACTTTTGACTACCATATGAGGTCCGTCCCAGTTAGCTTGCAGCTTGGGAGATCATACCTGGCTTTCAACTTATCACGGTACATTTCTAGTCGTGTAGATATCGTTTCATGAAGTTCTTTCGGACTTTCATTTTTCTTGGCATTACCGGCTGGTGCTCTCAATTTGTAATGCTGCAGATGAGTCTGACTTATTCTGACTGCATTTTTAGCCGCGATAAATTCAGTGCAGTTTGCTGTTCATCCGGCGGCAGCTTGCAAGCATTCAACCAAGTAATAAAGCTGTTTTAATTTTTCTACTAACTTTGATGCGCTAAAATGGCATCCGTTTTGTTCCCTTTGACTGATTCAAAATTTCATTCATATTTGAGGAAGGAACTACTTCATCGAAGTTATATTGCCATCTGCATTTCCCCAGCTTCGGTATAAGCACTCATCTATCAGCTTTAAACTATCCCATTGTGCCCAACAAGCCTTTATTAGAGGGCTGTCTGCTGATATGTCTTTACTAGTAGGCCGTTTGTCTTTTTCTTTAGCCGCTATTATCCTTGTCAGTACAGGGTATTTCCTCTGAGCCGTTGACCAGCCCTCGTTAACTAGTCGTCTGATGTTTGATAATAGTCTCTTTTGGCCTTTATCACCTGTTTTTATCAGCAGCTATCTTACATTCGTTTTTACTCTTTCCACTCCTATTGCAAATTTCACTGTTACGTGACAATCTTTTCACGTCACAACCTCTATGATGCCCATTGCTATAATGCCAACCTCATTTACAATACGGCGTTTATTTATTTGAACTCTGTTGCGTAAGCCAAAGCCCATTTTATGCGGCTCTCTTTTATCGGTTACCAAATATTTCAGTTTTTCTATAGCTAGTGTTTTCCCCATTTTTCATGTCTCCATTATGACGCAAATCTTTCACTTCTGAGCGTTGCCCTAGAATGCCTTTGAAAATGACCGCTCTTGCCACAGTTCCGGCACCTCCTTTTTGTCTTTTGCTCTTTTTTGTTCATAAGTCGCCCTACCATCTCTTTGATAGCTGTAATAAAATCTTATTTGGTATTTACAGTTTGATGCTATACACTTTATGTACCTATGACTTGAATATCTCTCGAGCGACCTCCTGTTCCAGTGCAAACGCTACAGTCACTACAAAGCATACACCGCGTACTTAATATCACGGACCCTTTTTTATGCCACTGATGAATGCCTCGGTCTTAATTTGATCTACTAGTGTGTGGGTCTCTGGCTACCATGGTTTATAAAACTTCTGCTGCAGCACCTTTCAACTCCAAAATTAGTTCTAGAGCCCTTCTCTTCATCGTCCCATCGGTTTCTGCTGGCTACTGTATCGAACTGAAGTTTGAATACCGCCAAAGGTGTGCTACCATCAATGTAAGGTGTCTTTATTCTACTAGAACTTTCTAGTATAATACGCACTGGTTCCAGCTTTTGGAACTGTATACTGTTGGTTTTCTCCCCCATTACATTTAATTTTTCGTCAACAGTCTTCTCACAATTTCCCATTCTTGTCTCTACACCATCCACCCTTGTGCTTA
This sequence comes from Wohlfahrtia magnifica, assembly GCA_023159175.1. Taxonomy (NCBI): domain Eukaryota; kingdom Metazoa; phylum Arthropoda; class Insecta; order Diptera; family Sarcophagidae; genus Wohlfahrtia; species Wohlfahrtia magnifica. Next base: position 698 of record JAKWBJ010000333.1, on the reverse strand, counting down.
CCGTCTCATATATTTCTCGTAAGTTCTCGGTTGTTTCTTCAAATTTGTGTTCAAGTTGCTTCTAAGTTTCTCATACCTCAGACAAAAGCTTTTGATTATCAGCTCAAGACGATACTCGACTTTCAGCACTACATTTTTCTCGTACCTCAGCCAAAAGCACTTTGCTCTTTACCTGTATTTTTTCCATCATAGTAGCCAGCAGCGAGTTAACGTCTATACTACCTGTTGTTACAGGGGCACTCATCGCGGTCTCATTCTCATCATCAAGCTCGTGAGTATCGATTTCTATACCGCGTCTCTAAAATTCCTCTAATCGACGGTTTTAAAGCTCGGTTTTATTATATATATATATATTTTTTTTATTTTTATTTTTTATTAACAATATTTATTTATATTTATTTTTATATATATTTATATTTATTTTTATTAACAATATTTACTTTGATATAATACAACCTCACATTTATTTACTATATTTGGCATATCATTAAGGTATACGGTAAGCGGTATATATATAAATATATATATATAATATATATATTTATATATATATATATAAATATATATATATATATATATATATATAAATATATATTTATATATATATATATATATATATATAAATTTATATATATATATATATATATATATATATATATAAATATATATATACCGCTTACCGTATACCTTAATGATAT